>OX596249.1:14808501-14857416 GCA_951394255.1 Polyploca ridens | reverse complement strand
AAATGTCAATCCCATACAAAGTTTGATCGTTTACTAACGATGACGATTGTCGATTGTCTAGGGGGGCAGGGCAGAGTGTTTCCAACGTAGTGGAATTTCCAATAAAACTTGTGGTTTGGACATTATTTTTTTGTGGTTTAGTTTACATCAGTAGAGGAACAAGTAAATCATTATTAAAACTTGACCGTTATTTGAAACCTTATAAAATGAGATAGGCCTTCCTTGTTTTCTGCTCTAGACTTCCTTCTTTGTCTACCCAAATATTGCCGTCTCGCTCGCACATCTCCCCACTATCCACCCAGGCAGAGCGCGAGCTTGAGCCACGCGCGCTATCTCGTCATTGGCGTCCTGTTTTCTGCAACGGACGGTTGTGCCTAGCCTAGCCTAGGCACTCGTAAGTTATTTGTATATTTTATCTTTGTTCCTTCTTAGTTTATTAAAATAATGATTTTAACGGTGTTACCGTTCGATATTTTAATTTAATTTTGATATTTTATGTTCATGTCTTTGAACAGCTAATTCTTAAACTATTTAATCTACCCACTTTTTATTGATAATTTTGCTTTTATTAATTTATTATCCTTGGTTTTTCCTAGGTTAGTTCCTGTTTTGTTCACAGTTGAACATTAATATTTAAATTACATCAAGTGCTAACTGTATAAATCACAACGTGCGAATAGTGATAACGGATACTGCCCTGAGCAAAAATGATCTAAAAGGCAGCGTAACACTGGGTCGAGTAAGGTCCTCAAGTAAATCCAAATGCCTCATATATCTCATATATCTGATTCTCAGATCTATAATAAAATTAATAATGACCGCAGGCGATGTTAAGGTGTCGAAAACGTTAGCAGTGCCGTCTAAATAACAATTTATTATATAGTTAAATATTTTTAAGAAATTTGCCGCTGTTACAACTTTGTGCTAGCTTGTGTGTTACTAGTTACTTAAATAAACCTCTGTTGAGGATCTTGCAATGAAGCGGTGATTAAAAGTGAAAAGTGAAAGAAGTTGATGGATAATAAAAAAAAAAAAAGTGTTATGTAGTGAATTAGAATTATTACAACTTATTTGTACTGAAATTATTCAAATGAGGAATTGTGATCCGCTAACCAGAAATTTCGCCTGCCATTATTGCTAGTCTAGTTACAGTGCTTAAAAAAGTTTAAACATTTTTGCCTCTAATAAAAAGGATCAAATGCTCCTGCTTAGCAAGCTAGTCTGATCCATACACCAACCCGCGCAGGGCCAGGTGACTCAAAACATACCCGCGCAGGGTATTTTCGTGGATGTTGTGCCCGTACGCACATTCCCCATTATTATTAGCCCCGCGCAGGGGCAGTGACTTAAATCATACCCGCGCAGGGTATTGTCTTAGATCTTGTGCCAATACGCATATTCCTTATTATTATTAACCCCGCGCAGGGGCAGGTGACTTAGAACGTACTCGCGCAGAGTATTTGCTTGGATGATGGGCCGGCACGCACATTCCCCATTATTATTAACTCCACGCAGGGGCAGTCACTGAAATGTACCGGTGCGGGGTATTTATTCTCTTGGATGTTGTGCCCTTACTCCGTATGCACATTCCCCGTAATAATCAACCCTTTGCAGGGGCAGGTGAGTTGAAATATACCCTCGCGTGTGTTCTTTTGAGATGTTGTGCCAGTACTCCGTATGCACATTACCAATAATAGTCAACCCCTTGAAGGGGCAGATGAGTTGAAATGTAGCCTCGTGAGGTATTTTCTTGGATGTTATGCCTGTACACACATTCCCCATATTAATCAACCGCTTGCAGGGACAGAAATGTACCCTCGCAGGGTATTATTTTGGATTTTCTGTCCGTACGCACATTTTCCATCATAATCAACCTCTTACAGGGTGACTTGAAATGGACCCTTCAAGTCTGGTTTCAAATACATCATGTCGCGCCTGACGCATATAAATCTTTGCGTGACCTTAGAATACACTCTCGCAGGGTACTACGTTTGGATGGTGTGTCTACGCACATTAACGATGAAAGGATTAAAAAGGCAGTGTGGTGTTTGAAAACCTATTTTGCTTTTCAATTAAAAATTAAATGATCCTGCTTTAGAAACAGGTCAAAGCAGATTTTTACTCTATCCCTGCCTCGTAGGGAAAAGGGACTCGAAATATATACCCTCAACGCAGGGTACTTTACCTAGATATTGTGCCTCTTCTCACAATCGCCATCTAAATCAACCCATGCAAGGACAGGTGATTTGAAATGTTCTGTCGCACAGTCTCTAATATAACCAACCACATGGGAATAGTTGGTTTTAAAATGTACATTTGCAAAGTCCTATGCCGAGATGCCTCTACGCATATTTCCCATCATTATCAAATCTCACAGGGGCAAGTAACTGGAAAATGTACCCTTACAGCGTACTCTTAAGTACTTGACTTGGAGGTTGGTGCCCTTACGGACTTGCATACTCGTTTTTTGCAAGGTGCTTAAAGATTGACATTTAATAATTTCAAAGCGGGACAATAAATTCTATTGCACCAGCAGGATGACATCTAAGCACCCCCGGTTTATATACTGAAAATAATATAATACACTGTCGATGCGTATTGTTTTACCAAAAAACCGTTGGTAATGTCAAGTCATTCGGTTATAAGAATAAGAATAAGAATAAGAATAATTTATTTGCTAGAGACATGGTGAACATAAAGATGTTATAAAATATAAGTAAGCACAAAACATGTTTCGTCGTTTGTAACGACAGGCAAAATATACATTTTATATCAGAAATACATTAAAATTATTAATTACAACCATATTTTTGGACAACTTAAAATCATTACTAACAACCTAATTTAAATTATAAAATTATAAAAAATGTCCATAGAATAAAATATCAACATTACAATAACTATAAGAAAATTAAATAATGAAACAAAATTATTTTATAAAAAAAATGTCAAAACACCATTCAAAATTAATTTAAAAATTCTCCAACAGAGTAAAAACATTTGTCACGCAACCAGTCATATAATTTTCGTTTGAATAGTCTCTGAGCGAGTTCTTTCAAATGCTCTGGTATTTTATTGTAAATTTTAATTGTCATTTGATAACAATTCTTACTATTCAATGCAGTCCTAGACAATGGTATATACAATTTATTAGGATATCTGGAATTAACTTTGTTAAACACTTCACAAGCCTTAGGAAATAAATAGTTATATTTTCTTACAAAGCATGCTACCTCATGAATGTAAAGGGATGATAGCGTGAGTAAATTAAATTTTTTGAAAAGAGGTTTACATGAGTCCAGTGGGCCTGCATTTGCGATTGCTCGAATGCATCTCTTTTGAATAATAAATGCCTTGTATGAATCAGTGGAATTTCCCCATAAGACCAAACCGTAACGCAAAACCGACGCTACATAGCCATGATAAGCCATGAGAGCTACACTTTCGTCTGAAATCTTTCGTATTCTATTTAATGCATATACAAAACTGTTCAGCTTTTTACAGACTTTTTCTAGTTGCTGTGTCCAAGAGCAATGTTCGTCTAAGATAATGCCAAGGAATGTGGCATTTGCTGTTGCTTCTATAGGCTCACTGTTCAAGTGAATATTAATATTTTCCTGTGACATTTTCCTATTTCGAAACATTGTGTATTTCGTTTTGTTGGCGTTAACATATAAGTTGTTGCTTTGAAGCCAAGTACTAACTGTGTTAATTGTATTATTTATCTCTTTCTCTGTATTACCGTATTTAGCATCAATAATCACAGAAATATCGTCTGCAAAAAGAACACATTTATGATTGATAATTTCAGGGAGATCATTTATGTACAGCAAGAATAACAATGGTCCCAGTATACTCCCTTGTGGAACCCCATACGAATTTATCTGGAAGGAAGATCTATAGTGCACTAGGTCCTCGTTTTTCAATCTCCTTATCTCAACACACTGAAAGCGATTCTGTAAATATGATTTGATCCAGCTATATGCGACTCCTCTTATTCCATATCGCTCACATTTATTTAATAATAATTCATGACTCACGTAGTCAAACGCCTTTGTCATATCAAAATAAACGACAGCTACAGGGCGATGTTGGTCGATAATTCTAGTGATCTCACTAACCAAGTTATATGCAGCTAGAGTGGTTGATTTCCCTTTTTGGAAGCCGTTTTGCTCAGTTTTTATAATATTATGTTTCAATAAAAACAGATTAAGTCTATTGTACATAGCTCTCTCAAAGATTTTGGACACAATTGGTATAAGAGCAACAGGTCTGTAATTATTTATATCCTCTTTGGAGTCTTTTTTGAACAGGGGCTTAATAATAGCTTTCTTGAGAAAGCTTGGAAAGTGGCCCTCATTGAAAGACATCAACCTGAGTACCACAGTACTCAGGTTCAGTACTGTGGTATCAGATATCCACCCGCACCATTGAACATTGTCTGCTGATGCTAAAAAGTGGTGAATCTCAGTTCTCAGTTTAAGTGTATTCCGAACCGGTGGTAAATTCAACTGTATGTAACAAATTAACGTTTATAAGTGCCTTATCAGGACCTAAACTGAATAAATGACTTTTTGATTTTGATTTGATCTCACTGACCTATTATAACGTGTGATACGAATTAAATGTTTACCGTATCGCTGATTTATTTCAACCCTGACTGGTTGTGCAAAATTCAGATCTCGGGCATGTTTTCACTAGTAAATGTGAGCGACGCACATACGAATCTATGACCAATAATGGCAACTATATTATACATAGATAACTTGCCTACCTTTCGGTCTCAACCAAAAGTTTTTTGCTTAATTAACCAATGGGGTAACAAGCATATAGGGAATAAGGAATACCTATTATCGATTATTTGAATGACTTTCTCCTGCCTTCCAAGGCGTTATGTTTTAATTCTAAAACAAGAATGAATAAAATTGTGCTACAGAGGCTTACACTATGTTGACAAATTTACCCACCCTCGCAGGGTTTTTGGGGGTTCAATGGAATACTAGAAATATTATTGATTTTCTTTCAAAATCACCTTAGAGCCTAATCGGTCTATTGAACTTATCGAGCTTGGTAATATCCCAAAAGAGTCTGCACTACCGTGATTCAGCATACTTTTTTGATTCAACTGCAATCGCAATCTCATTTTCTATTGAAATTTATAATCAGATGAAGCCTGTAAGCGCAATAAACAGTCGAACAGTTGTTTAGCCAGGAAAATGTTGCATTGCAATAACAAAGCACTCCTCGCTATCTCGAAAGCATGACAATATCTAAATTAAACGTCACCTATGTTCGGAATGAGGGTGACAATCATCTGATGAACCGTATCATCGTCATATGAATGTAACATTCCAATTTCTTTCATATATTAGATTAGATCCTCGTCTATTGTTACTGATTACCAACTACTGCTCGAGGAGCACTTACACAGCGGATATGCCTGCACAATTATATGGAAGGTACATACTTAGTTGAAAGTTTTGTATTTAGACTAAAGCATGAATAAATGTATAACGAAGAAAAAGCACCTTTGTTCCACGTGGAATTACCACCTAGCATAACATTACCCTCTATCTTGTTTAATCTCTAAACTGCTACCTCAGCTAAATTGGTTCGAAACAAACTTTTAGTAACTAATTCCTCGATAGTATTTCGGAGGGCAGACCTCAAGTTCAGAGCTTTGACAGTCCCATTCACGATACAGCGCTATCGATAGATACATGGACGGTTTTTCCATATCGGTACCATAAGATGGTCTGGAATTATAGAAATATGAGTATTGGATTGCTTGTTGTAACCATGGCATCTTTGTTGAAAAATCGCTTCTAACCGTAGCTTGTTTGAAATAAAATGAACAAACTTAAGTAGTCCATTTGTCACAATGACTCCTGTACTAATAAAGTTATTAACTACTTGCTTCTTACACTTAGATGAATGTTCATTATGCTGAATAAGTCAGTGGTATCAAATGTATGCAGTTTTAGTTCTCGTGTGTTGGTTGGACATATTTTGATATATATTGATACGATAGATAGTCGATTGACTCGTGTAATTTTTAGAAACATATCTAAAATTTAAGTAACGAATTTTGTATATCCAGACCGACACAGCGTTGTCTTAATTTTATAGTGTGTTAAGGTTGCCTTCAACCTTGTACCTACATGACTTCACTTACCAGTTTTAGAACAAGTAAGAGTTATGTTATGATGTTACTTTTGATCCGTCTTTAAAACTTATATTTCTGGTTAATGTTTATGCAGTAATGTTGCTGGTGATTATAGCAAAATACCACATGTAAGTAAAAATGTACTGTATGTAATTAACGTTTTGAATATATGATGTACCTACACGTGTCGGAGAATAATAATGTCGGTAGGTACATAGACTATAGCAAAACATATAGCTATACATTACTGTGTGTACAGATTGTATTCGCCTTTTATACGATAAACGTAACACAGCAAAATCCACCAACTATTGACAAGACCTGCCAAAGCTGCATCTTTAATAGGGTGCGAAATAGAATAATTCATCGCTGGTGCTGGCATAATCAGTTCAGATCCACTAAATCTGGTCTCATGCCCATTAGAGATCTGCAACCCTTTCAGACAGTTACCATATAGCTGATAATAAGCCACTAATCGCGGGATCACATTATCTTCGCATGAATAATTAAATACTTGAATGTTGCTTTTCAATCACATACGATACATGTTTTTATGCTCATCAATGATTTGATTAAGATCTTTGCTTCTAGCCATTTACACCTACATATTTCGTTTGTACTTTATGAATAAAATTACAGTACCTCGCACATCTTAGTATTTTTGATACCTATTCTCTCTCACGATACCTTCAGACTTACACAGAAGTCTGTACACGTATGACCTATACTGGAGAAATCACAGGTACCTACCTATGTCACAAATAACTTTATGCTACAAGCATAAAATCACATTGGCATCCACTTTCACCAGGCGAAAACAAACACGTCTCATTTTATAAGGTTTCAAATAACGGTCAAGTTTTAATAGAAGCGTTTTACCTGAAAATAAAACGCATATTAAATACTTACCTTATTTGAAACCTTAATTTTTAGTTCTGCCTGGTATTTCGACTCAATGACGAGATAGCGCGCGTGGCTCAAGCTCGCGCTCTGCCTGGGTGGATAGTGGGGAGATGTGCGAGCGAGACGGCAATATTTGGGTAGACAAAGAAGGAAGTCTAGAGCAGAAAACAAGGAAGGCCTATCTCATTTTATAAGGTTTCAAATAAGGTAAGTATTTAATATGCGTTTTATTTTCAGGTAAAACGCTTCTATTATGTTAATATTTTTTTCATGCCACCTTTCGTTGCGTAGGCAACATAGATTAGATCAATAGATCAAGCTGGAACACAATTAGTTTTAATGAATTAAATAATGTGCTGTGTTATTTTATAATTGATTTTGCCGCATTCTATCACTGATGAAGACTTCCTTGATATTATTACTAAATTAATGCAGTACAAAAATAAGAACCATAAAGATGTATTATATTATAATATATATAAAAATCAATGCCACTTTTCGTTGTAATTTTATAACTCAAGAACGGGCTCACCCTTAGGGCTCACCTATGTTAATTATACCAAATGTTAATTTTTGACAGTTCTCAGCTTCGTTATAGACGTGATATTTAAATCGGATCGTAAAGAGCGCTACGAGTAATTATGGCATAATTATGTGCCTATCTATCAAGAGATACGACATACGTAACTAATAAAATATGAACTATATACTATAACTATATGAACGATAAAATATGAAGGTTTTTGAAAAACCGCTGCGCTGTTATTATAAGGTGCGTTCGAATTGGGGTACGGTAGCAAAAATAACAGCCAAAAATGCTAAAAAACGATCACATGTGACGTTCGATTTGGAATGTTGTGGGCGAAATTGTCGTTTTGAACTGTTTTCGTTTACAGTTCGTTTTGCTTGGAAACAGTTAAAAACGACATCGTGAACTGCAAATTTTGACCCACGTGGACCCAGCTCCTGTGCCCAGCTCCGAGGCAGGGTCGTTTGTGATCATATTTTGACGTTTGAATATGACAGATAAGTTTTGGCTGACAATTCAAACGGGAAGCGAAAATTTTAATTTTTATATTAAAATTTGATAGAAACTAACAGGCAAGAGAAAACACTCTCAGATTAACTTTGTTTATATATTAACTGAAGGAAAAAAGGTAGGTTGAGACAACTGAAAAGCAGCCGTGAGCATGCAAATGTCATTTTTGTATCTAATCGTTCGATTTGGGAAATATCGTTTGTGGCAAAAGTTGCAAAATTGATGAAATTTTCCAATTCGAACGCATGAACAAAAATGCCCATTTTAAAACTGTTAAAAACGACATCTCTGAGCTCCAATTCGAACACACCTATAGAGGGCTTGGGACATATAATTATTAAGTCGATGGGGACATCTCACTTGGGACAAAAAGTTGGCAACACTGCTCCCCTTATCTGTCGTCTGTCGAATGTCGGTCGTGTCATTTCGTTCATTTTGACTTTCGATAGGTAGTTTCGGTGAAAATTGTATGTTCCAATGTCGCAATAATACGGCATTTTAATTTATAGAAACTATTTGATTATGTTAGTACATTATATGCCACTTTAAATTCAACATGGACTTAACCATAATTGCCTGGAATTTAGTTTTATATGGTTCGGTTGCGGCTGTAACATTTCTTGTTTTGGTAAGTGAAATACCCATAACATTTGAAATAACATTACCACGTCAATTACTGACGTGGTTCCATCATCGGAAATGGATCTGAGAACATAGCCATTGATCTCATCTACAAATATGTTAAAATACTTATTCTGAATGTTTCGTTTTGCTTGCTATGTTGGAACTGTTTACAAGTACGTCAATATACCGATGTATAAACAATAGTCAAGTTCCTCATCCTATCTGAAAACCCGTTCTTGTATCATTTCCTTATGTAACCAGCATTTGAGATAACCATGAGCATAGTTAAGGGCCACTACCAGTTGCCATCTAACGTTACCAATATCTTTACATCCTCTGCAAGAAAGTTATGACAAAGTATTTGCCATGTAAGTTTCAATAAAAGCATCTGGGATCTAAGCTACTCTTCTACCAATTGTCAATTTGGCATAACATAAATAATAAAGAAAAGAACCTACTAACTAGAAATAAAGAAATACAATGCAGTTATCAGATTTTTATTTCCTTCCAGCTATCAATAATACTTTATGCTATAACAAACCCATACCCCATAGTGGAGCGGTTTAAAGAAGAAGAATCATATAATGATCCTAAATCTAGTAACAAATTGGAGTTTCCAAGTATAGAAGATGGTTATTCCATCAATTTGAGTGTTGTAGTTCCAGCTTATAATGAAGAGCAGAGATGTGAGTATATATTTTGTTTTATTTGAGCGCAGTGTAGAAAGCCCACAATTCTTTTCAATAAAAGGACAAGACAGTGCTATTTAAAAAAGGGTTTGTTCTTAACCCTTTTGTTTAAGGTGATGATATATTCAAACATTCTTAATTTTTATCTCAGCAACTGCTGAGTATTGGGTGCTACAGTTTTGACAAATGAGTACTCTTAACAAGTACTAAATACACACCAAACCTCACTTTGATTTGAATACCCCACACCCTTGCCATCTCCTTGTAAATGTATATCAAGGATTAAACTGAATATATGCCTTTTAACTGATAATGCTATGAATCATTTATTTTTTATGAATCTGCTTATTGTGTTTAATAGATCTCATGTTAAGAAAAATATTAATTCTCATCGACAGTACCACCAATGCTGGATGAAGCTATTGAGTTTCTAGAGAAGAGACAGAAAGAACATCCCTCATACAAGTATGAGATTATAGTAGTAAGTGATGGCAGTAGAGACAACACTGTGCAGGTTGCAGAGTCATATGCTGCCAAATATGGAAGTGAGAAATTGAGATGCCTTGAACTCATCAAGAATCGGGGGAAAGGTGGGGCTGTGAGATTGGTAAGTTAACTCATAATTATATAAAATCTTATTTGAAATCTTCACAATATTTATATACTTAATTTTATCTTTTCATACTTTCATAACAAATATTTTACACAAGTTATCAGCAAATCTACATATTTGCATATTTTTAACCAGCTGTGTAACCAATATTATAAAACCTTCAAAATATTTCAGGGTGTACAAAGCTCGAGAGGAGCTACTATACTTTTTGCTGATGCTGATGGAGCATCAAAGTTTGAAGATTTCACTAAACTGGAGGCTGCATTGAAAGATGCTGTTCAGAGTGATCCTATTACACAACCTGGGGATGTGACAGACAACATTGCCATAGTTATTGGGTCCAGAGCTCACCTTGAGAAGGAATCATTAGCAACTAGAAGCATATTCAGGTATGCATTTTGTTAGTTTTTCATCAGCTGCTTTAGTATGTTGATACTAGCAAGCACAGAGCCACTAACTTAAGGAGTCTGTGGTAGTCATTATTTTCTTTTAATGGTCTTCTGGAGGCACCTTACATCTCATCATGATCTTCAGTATTAAGCAACCCATAAAGAAGTGTGGTCCACTAGGTATGGCTAATTTTTTTTTCTTTTCAGAAATATACTAATGTATGGTTTCCACTTCTTAGTGTGGTTCTTCACTGTAAAAGGAATCAAAGATACACAATGTGGATTCAAATTGTTTACTAGAAAAGCAGCACGTATTTGCTTTAAGAGCTTGCATGTGAATAGATGGTATATATGATTTATCTCTAAACATTATAAAGTTCTGCTCAAGCATATGGCGATTGTAAAATAAGTTTGTTTCTTACAGGGCCTTTGATGTAGAGCTGTTATATATAGCACAAAAACTGAACATTCCAATATTAGAAGTTCCAGTGAGATGGACTGAAATAGATGGTTCAAAAGTGACGCCAGTGCTCTCATGGATTCAGATGGGATGTGATCTAGGTCTCATATGGTTAAAATACACCATTGGAGCGTGGCAGATTAAAAGTGATAAAACAGAATAAATCCAAATATAGTTTTAAATAAAACTTATATTACGTACAATTATTTTTATCAAATAAAATCATTATATTTTAGCAATTATTGTTTATTGAAAAAATATGAAGATACCTTAAAATAGCACAATGATATCCAAAAGCCTTCCAACAGAAACATCAATTGTATCGAAATTAATAGCCAAAAGACTATATTTCGCCAATTTGAGAACCATGAATAGAATACCATTTCGTTATAGTAAAAAAACTCAACTTACATTAATATACAAAAGGAATAATTATTTAAAAATTATATTCATAATCATTATACTTACACAATATAAAAATGCTTCGTTTTCATAATATTGAAATAAATATACAAGGAACTAGTATACAACTTTATATATAAACATTTAAAGACGAATTATTGACAAAATATTAGAATCTTTCACAACATCTGGCACTAAGTTTGACAAAAAACATTCATTTAAAACATATATTCATAACTTGTTCTCAGATGTGACAATAGAGATTCCAAACAATGCTAACTGCAATATATAGAAAAAGCTCGTACAATGTTGAGCAATTTGGAATTCAAGTGTTAATTGTAATACAAATATCTAGGAAAATTTGGCGAAATGAGCTAATAAATTGTTTGATCTAGACAATAAGCCAAGTACATTCCTTACACAAGTGTAAAGAATTTGAAGGGTATAATTTGAGCTTATACAGCGATAGAGGCTTTAAGGTGGTAAAGATAAGCCAATGACACATCAGACTTCCTCTGAAGATTGTCCATAATATTAGAAGTTGAAGAACAACAGTGTATTTTAAGATACACCATCTTATATTAAATAAATCATCCCACCGGATGAAGTCAGGGTGGGTCACTAGTTCTACTACGACTATTGAACAAATAAAAAAGGAGCTTGTAGGCTAAAATAAACTGCTAGACAAAATATGAATGTTAATAAAGGCCATTTCTAAAAGAGACGAAAATCTAATACGGTGGTAAGAATTAACAGGCACGGAAGGATAAAATCTATTGAGTCAAGGACATCCACTAACACTAGCAGTGTAACTGGCAGACGTAATAAAATGTTACAAACAACTTTTTTTTTTTTTTTTTATGTTAATGTAGGAAATAAACCTTGAAATTGTTCTACTGCAAGTGTTAGTTGTGTGCACTACCTTTTAACTATCTGACAGGAGATAGATGTAGATATTCCCAAAACTTGAGACTTGATACCGACGCGTTTACGGCCAACACTAGACGAAAGAAAAACATTCCAAATTAGTGCACCGCAAAACGTTAGTAGTTCAGTCATTTTCCACCATAAATATGGCTTTCAAATCTTAAATTATGTCAATCAAATTATTAAGAACAAAATAATATTGCTTGCTTTGAATTCTCTCACATCACTCGCCCATTTTTATATAAAAATAAGTTTAAAAAAAATTTAATGACATTGTAGGTACTTTTTTTCTACATTCTAACTCAATTAAGAGAATTTCATTCTCATAATATTGAATTTTATTCTTTGTTCAATTTTATTATCACAATTAACTTAGCCACATGTGCACAATTCCACTATGCTTACCTTTCAAAGCAAAACAATAAAAACAGTAGTTGAGGAAGTAGCTCAAACTATATCTACATCCATATAGGTATAGGTACAACTACACAGGCACAAACAAAAAGCACATATTTTTCAATGATGTCACACTTTTTTTAGAGCTAAATGTGATACTTACGAATTTATTTAATATATTAATTTCATAAGCATTAAAATAATCTAATGTCTTTGTAAATTGTATGTTAGTAATATATATCAATGGACAGATCCTGTATGTATACTCAGTAAAAAACAAGTGAAATATTACCTTATAAATATCATCAAGGGTTACATTTTGTGACATACATACTAACTAACGGCCGATTTCTATATTCGATCTATCCCTGATTTTACGATTGAAGAATGATATTTAGACACTATTTATTTGAAATGTAATGTCAAATATCAATCGCAAAATCCAGCATTATGCTGAGTTGGGCCCGTTTTGCGGCAATTTCATTTTTTTTTTAGTTATCATTCTGTTTTTTTTTACATTTTCATGATACAAAAAAAAAAATATTTTCTTTCTTTCAAAATCAAGGATAGTTTAAGTATATAGAAAGCGGCAGTAAGAAACCTAGCAGTATAAAATTACAATGCTAGTAAATGAATGCCGCCAAATACTTTTACTAGGAAATTGATATTGACATATCAATATTTGTAAGCCCATATGGTTATCGTTTTCATTTCAAAAATGGAATGTATCCATCTGATGCTGTATAAAGGTTTAGAAAATGAACCAAGGACTAGTTGCTGCTTTATACCTTCAATCCAAACACCATTTTGAGGAATTGCTCGTAGTGTATCGTTATTACACCATCTTGATCTGTGTCGTACTGGCGGAAAGCTGAAGTCAAAGTCTGAAACAAAAAACTATCATATTAAATAATATCCTTTCAGAAATAGCTATTTAGGTACTTATTAATCAAATGATTGATAAGCATTAATAATTTTAAAAACATATATCGACTTCAAAATACAGTAAAAAGTACGAAATAACTAATCACTGATTTGAAGTCAGCGAAATATTTTCAATGGAATACGTCGTTCTCTTTCGCCGACTTCAAATCAGTGTCAGATTAGAGTTATTTCATACTTTTTAGTGTATTATGAAGTCGTTTTTTTTTATTTTTTTTTTATCTTGCTTACTCGCACTTAGCCATCTGTTTCGCCATCTGTCAGTTCTCTGATTCTGAGATAGAGTTTAGGATTTTTTCGCTACGCTATTAAGACCTACAGTTTGCGAGGGATAAAGAGACGCATACAATTTAAATGAAGTAAAAATATGCTAAAGGCCATAGCGTCCCAAGTAGGTACTTTGGTGTGATTTCACATTTTTTAAGTAATGAATTATATTGAAAGGTGTGACCTATACCGTGCCAAATTGTGACGTACAAAGAAGGAATTAAAAAGAAAATTATACGTCTCACAGGTATTTTCCCATTGGAACGTTTCCAGTTAAAAACATTCAGCCAAATATAGTTACAGTATCAAAATATTATCATTAATCGGCTCCAAATCCGTTTTACCACAAGATATCTGTATATCTATTTAAAAGTATAAGTATGTAGTTAACGTAACCCAACACAATTTTTAGGGTTCCATACCCAAAGGAATTTATAGGACTCTGCTGTCCTTCCGTCTGTCTGTCAGTGGGCTGTATCTCATGAACTGTAATAGGTAGACACTTGAAATTTTCACAGAATATGTATTTCTATTCGTATAAACGTCAGTCAATTTGAGTTAGTTAATATTATTAGTGAACCCTTCGTGTGCGAGTCCGACTTGCACTTGGCCGGTTTTTATTTTCGCATGTATTTATTTTTGACAGGTTTTGAACTGTCTCTGTTTATCTTGTACATTCAAAATCTTTGTTTAATAGATGTAAAAACTGTAAAATATGAAATGGCGTGTATGAGAGACGTGCACAGGGCAGGGGCGCAATGCCTCGTTGTGTCGCACTAGCGCTGTACTATCATTTAAAATTGTCAATTTTGTGATACAAAAAAATATGATTAAAATGTCAATTAAGTACCAGGTTGTTTACTAATTTTGAATAAAATATTTACTTACATACAGAGTGACACAGCATTGAATAAAATCATCAAACAAAATCGTCCCTCGGCCAAAACGATCAAACTTCTGCAGCATCACATTAACCACTTCATCTGACAACCTGTATCCAAATGCTGTGAGGGCATTTTTCAGTTCTTCCTTATCAATATTTCCAGAGTTGTCACGATCAAATGATCGGAAACAGTTTTGCCAATCACTGACATATTTCCATAGCGCTCCAAAGTCTTCAAAGTTTATTACACCTCGGTTTTGCTTGTCAAACATTCCTAAGATAAATAATGAAGTAAATTAGTTATTTATGTATAATCAATGGTGCTGATTCTGTTTTTTACAACTAAACTAATTTTAGTCTCACTATGTCTCTTTCTAACAAAGAACATAAGAAAAGGATGTAAGAAATTTTGTCCTGTCAAATTAGTCCCATGCTTGTTTCCAATATAAATTTAGTCGCCATCTATCGCGATAATGTCTAAATACCCGCAAATGAAGACGGCAAAGACTAATTTGACAGCTTTAAATATGTTCTATCCTTTTTCAATAATTTTCGTAAGTAAGAGACGTGATGTGACTAAATTTAGTTTAGTGCGATTTACAACAGAATCGGCAACAATAAATAACTAAATTGTGATCCTACTCATTACACAGTAATTAACATGAGTTTTGTGTGTTTACCTATCATGAGTCGCACTGTCTCTGGGTTGAATGCGTTCCACGTGCCATTTGATAGAGCCTGCTGCAGCTCATCTGCAGAGATGTATCCACTACGATCCTTGTCAACCCTGCAAGGACATATTTTTGATCATTATTTATTTGATGTTTGTAGATTAAAAAAATAATTTATACATCCTTTAAATGTAGTTTTATCATAGACCATGTCAATAAAAAATATTAAGTCAATAATTGATCTTAAAACTAGCAAACTCAGTAAGGAAAATAACAAGCAATATAAATAATTGATTAACACTGTTCCTTCTAGGCTAGGCGTTGTGGTGATCACCTTTGACTACATCATCGCTTACCATGGTGAGATTTAAGTCACACAGGGAAAAATATAACAACCTTGTTAAACAACTTTTATACCAAACTATCCAAATGAAACTGAGCATTTTATTAATATTATGAAAACTTTTAGTATGAGTCACATTCTAAAATGGTTTTAATTTGTTTCATTCTGATACAGACTTGTGTAGTTAATAATTTTACCTTCGGAAGATATCCCAAAGGAACTCTCGACTGGGCATTGGTGATTGGAAAGCCATGGTTACCTGTAAACATTATCTTATTAACAATTAAACTACTAAATAGTGAATTCTAAAAGATGGTGTGAGAAACAGTCATACAGTCAACAGTTGCAGTTATCTCCACTAATATTATAAACAGGAATGTGTATTTGTTGGTTTGTCCTTTCATGGGATTAAAGTGATTTTTGCATGGACTTCCAAGAATTGCAGGCTGCTTTTTATCCTTCCAGGTATAGATAGATTATTAATAGAGAACTGTACTAGATTATTTGCCATGAGCATGGGTCAAAGTCAAAGTCAAAGTCAAAGTATTTTATTGTGGAGCATAGGTAGGTACAGACGTAGGTACAGTACAGATATTATATATTTTTAATATGTATTATATTATGTATGTTATATATGTATTTGGTATGGTAATGTTGCCTTGAAAAAAAGCTCATTCATAGCTTGCATCACTAAACACATATAAAGAATGCCAATTTCCTATTACTATACTTTACATCTCTATACTTTCACCGAGAATTCGTCATTTGGACAAGGAACTCATATCAACATTATTTCTGACAGTAAAACACTATATATTCATGAATGTATCTATATGCAAACTGCTCACGCTTCTCACAGTGTATTGTTGTTAATTCTATCACTCAATTAATGCTTCAAGAAATGCAAGTGAAACAATGGGATAAGTATTTAAAAAAAATAGTAAGTAGAAACTGCCTCTCGTTATGACGACGAGTATAGGCGCAATTTTTTTTCTGGTGAAGTAACTAACTATTATAAACATATTTACCAAAGGATTTTGTTAGGAAATGTTTTTTTTTTTTAATTTTCGATTTTCGTCCAATTCTTAGCATATTTCTTCTTTGATGCTGAATCGAATGAAATACGTGTATAATGGCGCGGCGCGAGTGTAGTGTAAGTACTACTTCAACAAATAACATATGTTGCAATTTTTCTCCCTAATTATTTAACTCATAATGTGATGTGACCTACCTGTTTATAAACTGTGAAGTGAACTAGTAGAATAAACATGCGAACAGGTGAACACCTGTGAGATTATTCTTTACCCAACCATGTTAAAAGCTAATAGTAAAGAAGAATAACAAACAAATTATAATAAACAATTACATGGTCAATGCATTGAGATTCAACAATTACAAAACAAAAAAGCAATGACGAAACACTTACCTGCCTCTTGTTTGAGAGATAAGTTTTTGATTATGAAATGTAATGAATATTCACTATAAATCAAGTTTATAGTTTAATAATGTGACTGCGTTACACTTGATTAAAAAATAAATGAATGACTCCTTTTCTCAGCAAACACTAAAAAATCACCAATGCTGACGTCTTGTCTTGCTGCTAGTGTTGCCAGGTCCCGTGTGTCAAATTTCGGAACGTAAGGATAAAATAATCGGGATTTTGGGTTTCAAATGGGGACAGTAGTGTAAGTCTGAATTTGGTAAGAAAAAATGAAAGCAAAAATATTTTTATGTAGTAGCAGCTTAGTTATATTCACTTTTCCTGTCAAAATTATCAAATATAGTAAAGACTCATGAGGTTAGTGAAAAATCGGGACATTTGGCGTCCCGATCAAGGGTTAATCGGGACGTGTCACCAGACCCCTGAAAATCGGGACGTCCCGCGCAAATCGGGACACCTGACAACACTACTTGCTGCTTTCTTTGCTCACCTTCAGTGCTGCAAACCCCAACATGCAAAAAAGAAGTATATTTTATGCCAAAAATCCAGGAGACAGGGTCAAAAAGAAGGAGAAATAAAAAAAAAAACCCTTTTTGCTGTATTTAGATTAATAGGATTTTTTATATTATACCTTAGTTTTAATTTTAACAAGCAAATCCTTTTATTAGGACTTATTTTTAGTTGGTTTCGATAAGACATACAAATGTTTCAGTAAAAAGGTGGTAATCGTACAACTTGAAAAATCACGATACACGTAATTCATTTCACTTCAACTCCACATGCATTGATCTTTATTGGGTAAAACACCACCGATAAATATGCAATATAACTCAAAATACACGAACTCTTGAAAATAAAACGAAAACCCAACGTCACTTTGCAAGTTTCACAGTTTTACACAGAGATGCAGATTATAAAGAGCATTGACTGGTTTATTTTATGTCAATATCAGGTGTTATTTTCATAAAAATATAAAATGTCGTACACTTTACTCACATCGTGAAAATCCAGGAGATTTTCATTGAATCAAAAAATAAATAAGGAGATAAGGAGACATGTCCAAAAATCATGGAATCTCCTAGAAAAGAAGGAGAGTTTGCAGCACTGCTCACCTTGCTTGACGTATTGACGTCATGACGTGACGCACCGTGCGTCACGCACGTCACGCATGCCAGACAGTGTTGTTATCGTAAAAATGACCGGTTTTTTTCTTTTTACACAACTAAAGGTGGACGCATATTTATCAGAGCCGAACGCGGCGAACGAAACGAATTTTAGAATTCTGTATATGAAATCTTATGAAAGCTTGCACACTTGTCCGCGTCGAATCGTCCGAATCTGGAAGAACCCCAGAAATCCTAGACAAATTCGAATGTCGTCATCAGATTCGGCTCGGCTTATGTGAACGACTCAATCGATGCGCTCGCATTCTATCAGTTGCATACGATAGAGCAACACGCGAGTTGTTATGTTACTATTTAATTACTTGAATTAATACTATAATGTAGTTGAGTACATTGTATGGATTTCGAATGTGAACTGACTATAAAGTAATATAAATTGTCGCTACATTAGTTATTGCTGACCGCGCAAGTGTACGGTCGTTAGCCCGTACACTTTTATCTTCGCTATATTCCAGTATTAATACAATATTGTAAACAGTACGTGGATTACGTAACTTTATTTCAATGAAATTCAGATTGAAATAACCTCTGAATCGGTATAAATATTACAAAATCGGAAATGGTTCCATTTCTAATGAACCACTGTTTTTATTTGCAGATATCAGAACGAAAAAAATTATCAGAAAACCGCTATATTGAACCGATTTCAATTCGAAAATGATTGTAATTTTGTTTCGTAATCGCCCCACTGGAACATTTGACTCTGAATAAAATAAGTTAGCTAATTATTCGTTAATATCGATAATGATTTTTATATCTTAGCCCAGCTCTACCGTGGGGAGGAAAAGTGATTCAGTTTGTTTTTGAACTAGAATTTAGACTGCTATTCCCACACCACTTAATCGAACAGCAAGACAATATATAATAAAGAATAAAAATATGTTTGATACATACGCACAGATCGAGTTATTGGTCGATGCGCTCATAAATCAGTGACAAATCACTGACTTGTTTCGGACATGGATTGCCCGGTACTACTCTAAGGGATTATTCACCAATATATAAAATGTACTTTGTGATATCCTCTACAGATAAATCCACGGGACGAATGCTTGTTTTTTAACATAATTATAAATACATCAAAGAATTGTAAACCATTTATTTTATAAAAGTTCGTTTTGTTACGAATAATTCTTGGTTGTTACGATGTTTGGCTATGGATCGAAACGTGTAGTTTTGCTTTGATATTAAAATGGCGGATGTCTCAAGTGATGATCGTAAAGTGCATTTGAAGCTAACTAAAAATGGGAGAATTGTTAAAAGACGGTCACGAAATCCAGAGGGTAAACATTTTTTTGAATGTGCTTGATATCTTTTTAATTAACTTGCGGTACCTACTGCAAATTAAATTAATAAACGATACTCATTGTTATGCTTTCATTTCAATGTAAAATTTTTGCCTCTTACTACTTTTTAAAACGAAACTCTTAATTTCAAATAGTTTTCAGTCATTTTTCTTTCAAACATTAAGTTCGTGCAAATGTTTCTATTAGTTTAAAAAAGCCCCAATTAATTTGTTCTACTATTCAAATCATTTATGAATGTGCTATAGCTATTTTATGACAATATTTTTGTATGTACATATTGTTTATTTGTTTACATGAAGTCTGTACATTCTTTTATGTAGCATATTTTTTAATAAGCATAAATAAATTAAATACTACTAATTCTCATTTTTTTATAATCAATTATTTCTTTATAGGTTGACTAATAAAATCAAATACAATTACAATTCTTTACAGAATGGCACAAACAAAAACAGAAACGACTCAGAATAGCTGGTTTGGAATATGTGAATGCAAATGGAAAAATAGTTCCTCCCAAACAACCTGGCTCTGACTGTAACTGTAGACGAAGATGCTTTCAGCTAGTTCCAGAAGAAATCCGCCTGAAAACCTTCCAAGGTTTCTATTCAATGAAAACACATGATGAACAAAATGCTTATTTATTTGGCCTCATGAGACAGATAGACGTGAAAAGAAAAAGAGTAAAATCAAGCAGTCGTCGCACATGCACATTTGAATATTTTATCAGAGTCAAAGGAAGGGAGACCCAAGTGTGTCAAACTGCTTTCAAGAACATTCATGCTATTACGGAAAGAAAAGTAAGAGTCCTCTGTAAGAAAATGGATGATGGAGTAATGTTCCCCAGTGACAACCGTGGTAAGAACAGTCATCGACGTTCTGGGGAAGTGCGCCTACCAACTGGAGTAGTTGATCAGATAAAGAACCATATTTACTCTATTGTCCACACACATCGCCTAAAAGATTTCATCAGATTAGACAAGATCGCTGGATTAGAAATAAATATTTCTAAAATGTGGAAGGATTACATAAAAACATATGATCCAGATAATATAACAGCAACAATGCCTAAATCTAAAAGAAGTTTAGAAGTGGCCCAGAAAAATGAGCCTCCACAACCACAACCGCAACCACCTCCACCACAGGAAACTTTCGCACCTATTGCATATCCTGGCAGTGGACAACTTGTTAATCTTGCAGAAAATTATTTTCAAAATCAATATCAGACTTTAGCCACAGGTACTGCTACAAACTTTTACCAGACCCCCAATGGTGGCCAAAGTATGGGAATACTGTTACAATCTACTGCACAAAGACCAGCACAGCCTACAACGGCTTACATTGTACTGCAAACTAAACCCGAAATGCCACAAATAGTGCCTCTTGAATACAATAGGAGTGGAGAAATTATTGAAGAACCTGAAAAGGATGACAAAGTTAAAAAAGAAAGGAAAAAGGGTCCATTGGTGAAACAATGGCGTTACACTAACATATTTCATGATGAGATAAATGGAGCTGCTCTGGCTGCAATCAAGACCAGGCTCGGGATGTACTATGCAGAGAGTGATGCTGCCAGGAAGAAGGCCAAGCAGGCTCGGCCTTCTGAGACTGTTCAAACACAGACTAGCACAGAGCAAATGCCTCAATTGAGACCCACACACACTGTTACAATATACACTTGAGTATAAGTTAGCATACATCACTTTTGGACTGAATATAATCTCAAATGATAAATTATAGGAATTACATCAAATTTATTTTGATCATAATTTAAATTACTTTTAAATTAACATTATTTTACAGTAGCAATGTCACTGCTGATATTATTAAGAGTATCTATATAATATACATTTTTTGTAGATTAGCATATCTATAGCCATGATATTTAGAGCAAGGATCTCCAACCTCTGGGTTCTCTTCCCATGGTTTTCTTTAAGAGAGAAATTAATTAAAACAACCTGTATAATTAATTGAGCAGAATCTCTGTAAACAGAGTAATAGTTATTAAGTTTCTGAACTGCTTGTAGCCATGTGCCACTAAGTGCAAGTTCTGATCTCGTGATAAAGCTTCTCTTCTGCTTAAAAATTACTTAATTGAAACTATTGAATAGAAGTCATTGTAATGAAGAAAACTATTTGTTTTTTCAATTGAAGGAATGTACTACAATTATGTACCTACTAAACATATTTTATTTTATGTATGACATTTAATAATTTTGTGTGGTATTTTATAAGTTGAACATAATAATATTATGAGGACTATGTATTAAAATTTCTATTATTTTATTGTTGTTTTCATGTTCACCTGCATTCTAAAATTTTTGAGTGGGTTACAAACACGATGTGCAAACCCTTTTTGCTACACACACACTTTGTGTGCCGCAGACTCCTTCGCACAGTCTCTCGTCTGTGCTGCACCAAAGGCTTATAATTATTTCGATATTTTAATGGATTAGAGCACGAAATATTTTTGTGCAGTGTCAAGTAATGAAGTGGAAATTCCCAAGATAGGTATGGATATAAATTCTTGCAATTTAAGAAGGTCCTGGGTTCGAATCCTACAATGAACTTTCAGTGAGGGAAAAACAACGTGAGTTTACTATAGCACGGTGTTAGGGTACTTTGTAGTACCTGGTCTGTACCACCATCAAATTTAATGTCGCCAAACACCTAGCGGTGTGTTCCGACAGCTGCACCTAGAAAGGAACGCTCTCAAGCGTTCCTTTCTAGGCATTATGTGCATACCACCTTCAACTACCTACATCTTTACTTACCATGGTGAGCCATTTAAATTCCTCATCTAACTAAACATATGTTCACCACGCAGCTGAAAGCCAAAACTCGCGAGACTACTTTTTCGTGTAGTAACAGACAACAACAAAAAACTTACGGGCGATAGAATTCTCAAATCCAAAGAAAATGAAAGTCATAAATAAGATTTTTAGTTTTATTATACACTTAAATTACGCAGACAGAACGCATACACCTCCAACATCTTTGATCTTCTTTTCAGCAGTCTTTGAGAAGAACTTTGCTTTAACTATGACAGGCTGCTTGGGGAGTTTGCCTTTGCCAAGTAACTTGGAGTATCCCTGGAATACAAAAGTTGAATTAGGCTAGTTTGGTACACTCTACAAGCTGCTAGTACTACATAAAATGTACTACTAAGGGTCAGTTCACATAGTCGCCAAAGCAGAGATACAAAGATTTGGACTCATTCAATCAAAAATTATTGGGGTGACCTAAAACAACATGTTACAGAGTTATTTGCAAAAAAAGATTGATCTTTGACAACTGCAATAACCATAAAAAAATACTAAATAAATGTTTGAACCTATTCTATGGTGCTAGAATAGCTAGATTAATTTATTAGAAATGATTGTCCCCAATATACTATAGCTCTATTTCTAATTGGTACATAACATTTAAAATTTACTCATGAATATGTATGTTACTCACAGCCTTGACAATGTTGATGACTGGTACCTTGCCATCAGTGGCAGTGGCATACTTGAGCCTCGCCTGCTCAGACACAAGGGTCCACAGCTTATCAAGGTTCAGTACTGGGCAGAATTCCTTGTTCTTCCTGAAGTGGTAGTTCCTCATGCCAAGCTGAAATCATTGGAGACAATATTTTTAATTTAGGATATTTTCACAAGGCTTGTTGTTCGAAACCTGGCTGTCTACCACTATCAAGAATATAATGTGTTATGTTATCTCTTCTTGGCTTTATGTGCTTACCATAGGGGGATTGTGAATCTTAAGGGATTGCTAAGAAAAGAATTTCGGAAATTCCAGTCGGCAAATAGGGCAAAGAAAGCTAATTCAAGAAATAAAATATGGGGCATAGCACAACATGCTACTGCATCAGAGTGTCTTAAGATAACAGACTGCATATGGCTGACTGAAATCAATAGTGGCACAAGACAAGATTAAGATTAAGATTTTTTGGATAAGAATCCATTACTAATTCAAAATGTTACAGATTTGCCTTGTGCAATGAATTTAGTCAGTGATATGATCAGCTGACAATTTCTCTTTTACAATTTGCAACAAATAAGAATTTTATTTCATCTTCTTATAACATAAACATGTTACATACTGCATAAAATCCTATCCTATCCCCTAACGGTAAAAAAATAACAATTGATCGTAATTGTTATCCAAACCCCAATGACCCTTATGATGGCAGAGTAGTGTTTTTTTTATCACTAGTATTTGTAGTAATCTGAATATATTTTGAATATTACCAAGAAATTCCCTAGATTGGATTGGATACATAAGCCCCTGATTTTAATATATGTTTATAAGCAGTCACTTCTACTTCCAGATTTTAATAGTATTAGACAGACTATCATGATAATGACAAATAATGAATGAATGAATAAAAAAACACAAACATGATAATTCAATATCAATTTAAGCATTAAAATTGTAAATCAACATTGCTTCACAAAAGCATGCCAACAGTGGTAACTTCCAATACTTTTTGATTGTGTTTGACCACATCTTCACCACAAGTGATGTAGCCGAAGGGAAGTACACATAGCCTAGAATGGAACTAGCTGTAAAGTGCAGCTGTTGGAATGTATCTACTGGTATGTACAGCTTAGCAACATATTTCTTATTTAAGAGATATAGACAGCACAGCAGGTACTTCTTCAATGAAACCAAAAACCAACCACTGTGGTGTGTCTTAACTGCAAGCAAATTCATCGCAGGATTAAATCCCAAAACCTATACCTTAGCTTTGACTTGCAAAGTGCCCTTCTACGGTATACATTATTTTTTTCACTTTACTGTCTGTTTCTACTTACTTTGCCAAAGTATCCAGGATGGTACTTGTCCATGTTGATTCTGTGGTGGTGCTCACCACCAGCGTTACCGCGACCTCCAGGATGCTTGCGGTGCTTTCCTGAAAAACACACGGAAATTAATTTTTACAAATGTGTATACTTGGTCACAGATGGCAAATATTCGACATGTTCCCGGCACTCGTGTAAGTTAGGTTATGAACTGTTTTTGAAGTAATTTTTCGGGATGAATGATTATATATGATATATAACTTACCAATACGACCGTGTCCATGGCTCACGTGTCCTCGTAACTTCCTGGTCTTCTTCTTTGAGGTGGCCTGGAGAAGAACAACAAATGAAATGTTATCACGGAAGTTGCAGACATTTGACAAAAATATACCAATATATAACACAGATTTCACTTTTATCACACCAAGCACTATATGTTTTAATACTTTTAGGAATGATTATATTAATAATTTCTGATAAAATTCATAAAAATAAACACGAACCATATTTCAGTGTTCCGTCAACTTTTGACAAAAGAAAGAAGGAAGGAGGAAAAAACTAAGGTAACTTGTTTATGGTTAGCTATAAATAATGTTGCTCATTGAAAAATTCGTTTAGTCGATTTCTAACGATGATGATATCAAATATTTTCAAGATCCAAATCACTACAAATCCGCATAATTTGTATGAAATCATCATCATCTACCTGTCATGTTGCCAATAATTTGGGCTCGGCGCAATATATATGCTTTTTTTTATAAAATAACTTGAATAAAATTTGCACAATAATAAAACCGATCAATCATTTTAAAAGTCAAAATATGAAAATATATTTCTAAGCAGTTATTACATTATCCTATTTTTAGGTTCCTAATTAGGAAATAAGAAGTGTAATCGCAGTTAGAACGGTTAGTGTCCTAAGTAGTGAGATAGGAAGGTAGAAGA
This sequence comes from Polyploca ridens, assembly GCA_951394255.1. Lineage (NCBI taxonomy): Eukaryota > Metazoa > Arthropoda > Insecta > Lepidoptera > Drepanidae > Polyploca > Polyploca ridens. Next base: position 14,832,023 of record OX596249.1, on the reverse strand, counting down.
TCCCGACTGCTCTACTTCCTTAAGGGTAAACATCAGTAACGAGGCGGGAAATTTGTTTTTTTTTTGCTTCGTAGAACAATATATCTAGATGTTTCAATGATTAGTGACAGTCAAAGTTCATTTGGCACATTGTGGTATGAATGTTTTTATATATAATATGAGCCATATTTGAACTTTACTCACGGTTTCTCTAAAAACCGTAAAACTTACTATTTTGGGAAATGTACAAAAATAGTTAATCTTAAACAAAAAGTATCAATTCTACAATATGCTAAATGAACCATAGTAGTTCATCGCGAATCACTGAAATATCAATCCATAAATGTTCTACGAAGGTAAAAAATAAAACTATTTAAGTAGGAAGCCGCTTATTGCTAAAGCACGGTGAACCAACGTGATCTTGATTTCGTCGATCGGCAGAGCACAAACGGAATGAATGAACGACGTCGATGTTTGTGAATTTTAACATCAACGGTATTATATTCATTTAAGAATATAATGGCCCTGATTCTGTTGTTCACAACTAAACTAATTTTAATGTCACTATGTCTCTTTCTAACAAAGAACATAAGAAAAGGTTGTAAGAAATTTAGTCCTGTCAAATTAGTCCAATGCTTGTTTTCAATATAAATTTAGTCGCCATCTATCGCGGTCACGCCTAAATACACGCCAAATAAGACGGCAAAGATTAATTTGACAACTAAAATATGTTCTATCCTTTTTCAATCATGTTCGTAAGAAAGAGATGAGATGTAACTAAAATTAGTTTAGTGCGATTTACAACAGAATCGGCACCAATACCGTTGTTTTTTAAATGTGTTTTCTTTTTAAGATCGGAAGTTAATAAATGGAAGTTAGCTAAGATATTGAGTTGAAAACTGTTCAGATTTAGTTTAATTAACATAAAGGAGCTCATTTGTGTTCATTAAAATGTATATTTAAGTCGTGTGATCGGTTTGAGAGCATAAAAAAATTAAAATATCGGAAGAACATCGACGTAAGTATCGTTATATTTTACCGATGTTTTTTTAAATCGATCTTTGTCGCATCCCTACGAGTCGTCCGTCCCGCTTTAGTATAGTTGCTATACTCTTTGCCGCTTCCTATTTTGAATGCAATATAGTGTAGTGTAATAACTAGCTTCGTGTTTCCTAGTTAGGATAAAAATAGGAAGGTGTATTAGCTACGTTATAAATCGCGGTCTTTGCTTGTGGTAAAAAGAAAAGAATTATTGTAAGAAATTTATTTTTAGTAGAGTAGTATCGATTGATATTAGTTAAAGAGATGGAGTGTCTGCTTTATTTAGAACTAAAAAAAGTGTTGTGTTAGTTGTAGTGGTACATCACTGTTTAGTACGTTTTCTAGAAAATGGTGGGATTGTGTGTCGATGATAACTCTGACACGTATTTTGCGAAATAACGTAAATAATTTGTGAAAATCAAGAGATGTTATTATGGGAATAGTATTTTTAGGTCAGCAGCAACTATAATATAACAAATAATGGAGTTCCGTGAAACGTTGTTAGCAGCTCAAAGAAATCAACAACAAAAGTCATCTGTGAGTTTGATTCTAATTTTGCGAAATATTTTGCATTCACTTTTATTCATAAAATGAGATACGGCTTCATTTATTTACTTAAAGGCTTCATTTATAAACATAACTACTTTTTGTAAAAAAAATGCGGTGAAACTTATCTAATTACTTTTACTTTGGTAAATATGTACCTTGATACTTGATACTATCATAATCATTTTCATTGACAAGATAGTAACCTAATGAAGCCATTTCAGGAGAGTTGTTACTACAAAGCTCGTTTTGATCCACCTAAGAAAGAGCAGAAACAGCGAGATAGACTGTCTGCTAACATACAGAAGTTTCTGGCAAAGAAGGAAGAAGAAGAGAAACAAAAGAAACTTGAAGTCCAAAAGAAACGGGAAGACCTCCAAGCTCTAAGAGATCCCAAAGCTTTACGGAAAATTCAGAAGTCTCTGAAAGTTATAAAGAGTGCTAATAAGTCTGTATTGGAGGATGCTCTAGACCGAGACAACACTGCAGTCACTCTAGAGGGCCCCGATCTACCAGATCAGGATGACTATGGGTATGAATCTCAAGAGGCTGCAGCTATCTATGAGAAGATGATGCTAAAATATAGTAAAATACCTGATGAACCAAAATTTCCTACTGGAAGTAAGTAGTTTTTACTCCATTGTACTATACAATGTACTTTACCATGAAATGAGGTCACAAAATTGTCACACTTCATTATTTTTAGGTTTGAACCAATGAAAATAGATGCTCTAAATAAGAAATATAAAACTTATTTGAATCTGCTGTTTTCATGTTATTTATCTCTCTAAATACCATGAAGACACTATGAAAAAATCATAACATTACTATAGTAATATCCTTTTTTTTAATATAGTATAATATGAGTTCTTGTCCTAAATCCTAAATGAAAAGCACCAAGCACTCAAAACATATACCCCCTTACTCATAAAATGTTATGTAACTAATAAGCTGATTAAGTGGTCACCTAAATAATGTCAAATTGTTTGACAGTGACAGCAAGGTGGCGTTATTTATTTGACCATTTATTCAGTAGATTTAGTTAAGTAGCATTTATGAGTAAGGCTGATATTGTTTGGATCATACATAAAATTTGCTTCTACAATCTACATAAGTCTGCTTTTTATTTTATAGATCATAAGGTCAAAAAGGATCTAAATGGAACTAGGGAGAGGGTTAAACATGCTTTACAGCATGAAGATGACCCAGTTCCCCATAAGAGAAGACGGAGAGGCGAAAATGGAGGTAGGTAATAATTGATACATCATCATCTATCATAATACTATCTATACCACAATTTCAGATGGGTCAGTATCAGCACCTTAAATATATATTTTTTTCAAAAAATTATACTGTTCACTGAGAAAATGATGTATTTTTAACACTAATCATCCTATTTCTTATATAGATCTAAGAGGTTTCAGTTTCTAGAAATCTTGCAATCTTTTCATAAATTTTATACAGATAATAAAAAATAATACCTAATTTATAAAAAATCCTTTTCATAAAGGGAGATATCTAACAGTACTAAGCACTGATTGAAAATCAAAGTTATTTTATTAAATAGACTTTCACAGGTACTTATGTATTTGTTGAGAAGAGCTGGCAATCAACTCGGCATTACATTAACATTTTAGTTGCCCTCATAATAATTACTATGATGCTGGGCACACAAAAAAAAAAGTTGTACACATATTGTGATCATATTTTTCAGAGAGAGAACTAAGTCCACCAACTCCATATGAGCCAGAGAAGAAGGTTGAATCAAAGCCTGAAAAACCTAAATTCAGAAAGCCTGCCCCACCACCCATGGATTTTAATCAATTATTAAAATTAGCTGAACAAAAGAAAAGTGAACCAATAGATGCAATACAGAAGAAGGCTGCATCAGAAGCAGAGTCAAAAGATAGGTTGATGACAAAAAAACAAAAGCGTGAGTATGAAGAGGAAATGGCTCGGCGACAGAGGCAGCAGGAACGACTTGATGCTGACAAAGCAGGTGGTCGAAGAGGTATGTATAAAAATAATATTTTTTTATTATATCTTGAAAATAAGTTGTACTAAACTTAAAGTCATTTGATGCTACTTTCAGTTCCAAAAGAAGAAAAACCTGCTGAAAGAGAGAGAAAACCAGAAAGAAATAATCCAAGTAGCTTTGGAAGGATCCCAAAGCTTGGTGATAAAAACACGCGAAATGACAGTCCCAAACCATCAGCTGATAAAGATAAAATGGAGAAAATCAGAATGGAAAAACAAAAAGAAAAAGATAGAGCAAGAGTTGAAAAAGACAAATCTGAACGTGAGAAAGAAAAATTGGATAGAGAAAGACTCGACAGACTGAAAGCAGAGAGAGAACGTATCGACAGAGATATAGAAAGGCTAAATAAGGACAGAGACAGATTAGATAAGACAAAAACTAAGCTGGAATCTAGTAGGTCAGATAAAACAACAATGAAACCTGTAGATAAAAGTGTAGATAGATCAAAATTAAACTCTAGAGATAGTGTTAAACAAGATGTCAAAAAGAATATAGATTTAAAGAGCCAGAATACATATAGGATAGATAAGAATTCAAATGAAAAGAAGATGACAATGCCAAGTAAGAGTGGTGATAGTAAATATACAAATGGACATAGCTCTCAAGGGAAACCGGTGCCAAAACTGAACAAAGAACAGGATATGCAGAAGTATAGTAGCAGAGACAAGGTTCCGATATCAAATAAGGAAGCAAATCGTGCTGGATCTCCAAGAGTTGAAAATGGTAAAAAAGGAATAGGGCTTCAAAAAGGAGTTCTACCTAAAAGGCCTGATGATAGACGGTTACCACCTGCAGGGGTAAAATCTCAAGGTCAAGCTGGACCTAGTAAACCTAAATTGACAAATAGTTTTGACTTTGACAAGCATGTCAATGCTTTGAAGAAGAATGGTAATGACAATAGAAATGGCGTAAGACCAGGCGATGGAAAGAAGAGACCACATCCAGATGATATGAAGAAGAAACAAAAACGTATGTATTTGCATGATAAAAACAAATACTCTTTCAATAAATACTTTATCAATGCTGCAATCAGTCATTTTTTTATTTATACTAAAAAGAATTGGATTTATTTCTTCAGTTGTCAAAAAAGTTGTTTTCTTAATTTTCAGGTCGCGCCTTGGATTCAGAGTCTGATTATGACTCCGAAATGGATGATTTCATTGATGATGGTGACGAGAACATGGATTACTCCACACACATCAAAGAGATATTTGGCTATGACAAATCAAAGTAAGTGTAATACATCATTTCTTGTACCTCAATGTTGTACTTTACGAACTATACATGTTAAGAGAAGTATCCATCCAAATTTCGTAGCAGCCCTATTGGGGAAGTACCATACATAAGATTGCGGCCAAATAACATTACTACCATATGGTGGTTTCAACCCCTCTTCAACACAATTTTTGGATACCGGGGATGTTGCAAGGGATAAGGTTACCGCTTACCATCAGGCGGGCCGTATGCACGTTTACCACCTTAGTAGTATAAAAAATAACCTAATTTTCTCTTTCTTTTTTTCTCACACTCCGAAACATAATAAGATCGCGAAATCGAAATGTCGCGCGATCTCATTTATTTACCTAGTTGTAGTTTATAGCTATGCTAGGCTCGTGTTAACCACTTTGACCATATTATTATCTTCATTCATCATGGTTGTGGTCTAATTTAACACCAGTGAATTAAAAAAACGCTATATGTTTCCAGATATCGAGATATGGATGACGATGATGACCCCGATATGGAATCCAGCTTCGCTCGACAACAGCGCGAGGAATATATCAGCAAGAAGATTGGTAAGAATTTGTTCAAGTACCCACCTATTTATGGTCTTACTATTTTGAGAGTCCTCTAATCTATACTAATACTACTTGCGCCCCGCGATTCATCCGCATAACCGAGGGATATATTGCTTTCCCGGGATAAAAAGTACTCTATGTGTTAATCCAGATCATACTCTATCAGCGTGCCAAATTTCATCCAAATCAGTTCAGTAGTTTTTGCGTGAAAGTAAAGAAAAAAAGTAACAAACATCCAAACTCACAAACTTACGGGAACGCGAGACAGCTAGTTATAGATACATTCTGAAACACTCATTGGTGACATCATCTTTTCACCACTAGAATAGATTTTTGAATTTGAGATTGATGAAATAATAAGAGGGCCACTTTAAAAATTCGTATCCAAATAGAGATGTTTCCTTTTGTAAGGTGATGGATACGAATTTAAAGTCGTGGTGGCTAAAAACTCTTATAATACTCTTAAAATTAGTCTATTTTAATAAAAATATATTTTGACTTTTAGGCATCATGGAGGATCTAGAAGATATGAGGATGGAAGCGATGGAGAAAAAGAAAGGCAAAAAAGTGAGAAGGATTAGCGATGATTGAGACAAACGAATGACTACAGAGGGTTACACTGAAAAAAGATACTCCATCGTATTATCATCGTTTTTAAATATTATAGAATACGGAATCCTTTTGGGTATTCATTCAAAATGATATCAGTATATGGTGTATAATTTTTCGGGATAACCCTGTTATTAAAATTTCTCGGACCAAGATTGAGCACACGTCGTACGCGCTTTTGTCTTTCAAGCTTATCAATTAATATTTATGACTCGTACGCATACCAGAACACATACATTTTGTATATTTATACAAAAAACTATTTATAGCATTATTCTTTTTTGGATACACAAATATAATATTGATTAGTGTAATAATTGGCTGAAGACTCCTAACATGTCTTCAATATGTATATATTTGACTCCTATTTTTCCATTCTCAATGTTTCTTTTTTAGTTGTAAACCGATGATATTTTGTTTTGTGACATTTTTTGTTTTCTTTATCTTAAGTACATGCTCTTTAAAAGGAAAATCTTTTACCAAAAGGTTGTGAACGTAAATCACAATTTTTGATCAACTTATTTTGTTTATTTTGAAATCTGTCTTATGTTTATTTTTTTGTCTGAACATAAGTTCAGTTGATTCATTTTCATATTGATCATTTATTTCTTAATAAAGCTAATTCTTGGTATGTCAATGTTGGTAATTGTAGTAGTGTACCTATTTAGAGTTTGATTGAAGTATTGTTTTTGATCTTAATGTTCTCTGTTGTGTACACTGTTGTATGTGTTGAAGAATTTGGTAAAGTTTTATCCCTAAATTATTGTAACAAGGTTGAGGGTAAAATAGTTACCAAATAGTCCTTAAATATTGGAGACCACATTTTTTTAATAGCACATTCCTACTGTGGCGCCTATAGCCCCTGGTAGGTTGATTGGAATATGTTAATTTATATAAATAGTTTATAATGTTATTTACTTATTGTTTAAGTATAATTGCATAATGATAACCAGAAAAATGGAAATATTGTATAGCTTCGTGACGATAAAGAAATGTAAAAAAAATTAAATAAATAATGAATATTTTCAGCAGTTTGTTTTATTAAAAAAAACCACCACGCGAACGAAGTCGCGCCGGGCAGCTATTTATATTAATAAAATAAATATATAGGATATTTATTTCTTTTTTGTTCACACACGGCTATCTGATCCCAATCTAAGCAGAACTTGTTTTATGGAAAAGTCAAGTTTGCTAGCTTGACTTGCCGATATATCTAATCTAATAATAGATATAAAATGCTTTTGTGGGTACGTAAATACGCAGTTTTCTCAATCACCACCAACCCCAATCAACTTCCCGTTGGGGTGGTAAATACCCCTTGGTCTCCAGCACAGAGTACTTTTTTATAACTAGAAAGTCTCCAGGTAAAGGGATTTTGGTCGCGGTGGGTGGAAGGGGGTGGTTGTGGGTGGCGAAAATGTTAAAACATATAATGCTGCCCTTTTCTAACGCATGAGGACTTCTGAAAAGATCTCAAAATTTCTGGAATGGTCTAGAAAGTTCCAAAATGAGTAAAACGGTTATAATTTATCCGGAGTGTTCTAGAAAGTTCAACAAATATCTGGAATGATCTAGAAAATTCTAGAATGAATGCAAACTATTATAATCGATATAGAATGTTTGAGAAAGTTCTACAAATTTCTGGCTTCATCTAGAAAGTTCCAAAATGTCCCAAAACTGTTATTATCGAGTTAGAATGTTCATGAACGTTCTAGAAATTTCCCAAATGATCAGAATTGTTCCAAAATGAGTGCAATTTATTATGATTAATTTAGAATGTTCTAGAAGGTTCTAGAAATTTTTAGAATGATCTAGAAAGTTCCAAAATGAGTGAAATATTTAGAAAGTTCGAGAATGTTCTAGAAAATTATAAAATGAGTATAATAGGCGATTTAAAATGTTCGAGGAAGTTCTAGAAATTTCTAGAATGATCTAGAAAATTCTAAAATGACGCATGAGGACTTCTGAAAAGATCTCAAAATTTCTGGAATGGTCTAGAATGTTCCAAAATGTCTAGAAATATCTGGAATGATCTAGAAAGTTCTAGAATGAATGCAAACTATAATAATCTATATAGAATGTTTGAGAAGGTTCTACACATTTCTGGCTTCATCTAGAATGTTCCAAAATGTCCAGAACTGTTTATTATCGAGTTAGAATGTTCGGGAACGTTCTAGAAATTTCTCGAATGAGCTGGAAAGTTCCAAAATGAGTGCAATTTATTATGATCGAGAAAGTTCTAGAAATTTTCCGAATGATCTGGAAAGTTTCAAAATGAGTGCAATTGATTATGATCGATTTAGCGATGTATTTTAACCCGAGCAACGCCGGGTTTCGCTGCTAGTACTATATAAGTTATGTCAAAACTTCAATTTAAATATCTTAGTAACATAAATTATACTCACCTGTGAATGTATATTATGGCTATTGAAGAGCGGGGTCTTCTGATACAAGAATTTAAATACTTAAGGCGGCCCTCTGCGGCCGGCACAACTTCAACGCAAGCATAGTCTAAAAGCTTGTTGTTTCATCCAACGTAATGTTTGACTGCGAAAAAAGAGAGACAGCATCAGAGCCGTCGGTTATCAGTCGGGAAATTCCGCTAATCACTCGCGGCCGCTTCGCTAGGTCGTCATTCATGATTTCGCATTCATAAAACTTGTTCCAGGAGTATACTTCTTGTGAAAAAATCTTACAAGTTTATGAAAAATAAGTTAGTTATTTAGAATCTCCAATACATTTGCAAGCCTGGTATCTAAATGTTTTCTTTACTTTTACAATTTATAGGTACTTTAGATATGGCCAAAGTTTAGGCAAAACCGCTGTTTTTCGGAGGCTTTTATTGAATTTGTTTCGCACTTTTTTTAAATTACGCCTAGATACACGGCTAGATATAGTGCACAAGATGCTAATTTGTTCAAAACATCTAACGAAAAATGTTCAACAACGCCATAATAAGTACAGAGGTTTTGTATGAAAAGTATGACGAATTGAGTCCTCTTAAAAGAAGGCCCCAACCTTTAGTTAAAATTGTAAAACCTGGTTGAGAAAATAAAACATTATATTACAAACATTATATTATTACTTTCGGTGAATTACTTTCGATATAGAGCTTTCGGTGAAGAAAACTTCGTGAGGAAACCATTGAATTTGAGAGACATTTGCCAATGCATATCGATCGGCAACATATTGGCAATCCAGTATTGTTGATTCTTGAAAGTTGAACTGCTGCCGCCTTTTGATATAATGAAACAACTTACAACGTTAAAATAAATCATTTATCAGCGTTGCCATTAGGGTACGCATTAGTACGCATTGCGTACTATTCCGTTAGGTAGCGTTCTCAGGTACTCTCTCGCCAATTTGCGTACTATTTTATGGCGAGTTTTCTTATGATACCTCTATGATCAAAATACCTGTCGAACTGTTGATAATTCGAACCAATTTGAACCTTAAGTAACACAATTTGACAGGTATTTTGATCTTAAGAAAACTCCTAATTTTCAAGCCAAAAAATTAAAATTTTCAAAATTAAAAAGTTTAATAATTTTATTTTCTGTAAAGCACGTTTCAGCAAAAAATGAGCACTAGCCCCCCACTGTGTGTTTGTTTCTTTTGTATTCCATGTTTCGTCTTATGATTAATCATTTTTGTGGTTTCGCTGGTTTGTTTTTGTTATTTCGTGGTTCCTTCGGTTTCGGTGTACAAACAGCACTTACAAAATGCAATTAATAAACTTACTATATCCGAGAAATTACTGAAATAATTTTTTATTCACTGCGTACTCAAAAGTTAAGTTTCGTACTATTTTTAGGTGCTGTGCGTATTCTATCGTGAAGTCACTCTGGCAACGCTGTCATTTATAGGGATTTTTTGTGTATCAAATGCGTTCCGTTGCGTGAGATTTTTTAATCCAATTTCAGTAACCGACGAGTCGAGAGTGCTCTGGCAGCACTGCTTTCTTGCTGTCTGTCACTGTCAATGATGTCAGTTGAGCAGTGTCTCCATATACACGGTAATTACCGTAGAAACACCGTAATCTGGTCTTAATCTACCGTCAAGGTAATAAGGTATTACCGTGTCATATGTCACCGTATTTAAAAAATTACGTTATTAATGTTTTATCACTATACTGCGTAAAACGAATCTCAGTGAACTTAACATATGTATTTTGTAATGGTAACACTGCTCTTGGTTACCGGGAATCCCGGGTTATTAAAACTTCTATCTCCACTCACCCATAGATAAAAACTACCAAACCTCGGCAATCTATTCTCGTCCTTATTTAAACATACAGGAACAGTGTTACCAACTTAACTCTTTTAGAGCTTTTAGCTCAATTTCAACATTGTCAGCTCTAAAACATAGTATATAGCTCTCTTTTTATTGAATATTAGCCCATTTTTTAGGTTTATATGATATACCAGCTGCCCGGCGCAACTTCGTTCGCGTAGTGCTACCCTACCCTTTTTTTTTTTTTATTATCGTGGGGAAATCCTCATAGGATACCCGACCGCCTTGGGGGGAGCGGCCAGGTTATGCCGGACTTTTACCGGCTAAAACCCCACGGTGGTCGCCATCTGCGCTACAGAGGGGGGCGGGCTCTCGTGCAGATCGCGTACCTGCTCGCCCCTCCATGCGCGGCGCTGTGATAGCCCGTCCCGGGGGAAGTTTGATACCTCCCCCCAGCACCCTCGCGGTGCTATCGCACGATGAATCGTGACCACAGCGACTCATCGTCCTCCTCGGAGTGCTACCCTACCCTAACCTATCTAAACCATCCAGGGACCATTCTACTGTACGTGTGTTTGTCACTGAACTCCTAAACGGCTGGACCGATTTGAATGATTTTTTTGTATGCGTTTGGGTGGCGCTCTGGATGGTTTACATTCACAAATCAGCCCGGCAGAAGACGCTGCAATCGGTATCTAGGTTATATTATTGTTTGTATCCTTTAAAAAATTACACGGTAATTTACACGGTACAATATAAGCTGATCCACCGTAATTTTGCCTAAAAACACGGTATTTTTACCCTTGCAACACGGTAAATGCCGATTTACATATGGAGACACTGGTTGAGCTTGAGCGAGTTTTCTTCTTTTCTTGAAATCAAGGTCGAACGTGGGACGAGCTACACTTTTTATTTAATTCCTCGACAAATAATTACAAAATATTCTCTGCTTTGGTGTATTAAAACTTGTTCCACAATCAAGTGTATTTGTGAACCATTTTTGGACATCTGGAAATTTTTCATCCAAAGGTTACAATTTAAACATATGGGTGATTGTCATAAAAATTTTCGAAATTATTACAACTTTTTTGTGAATTCTGTGATGTAATCCATAAAATCTGTACATTTTAAGAGCGCTCCGAGTAAAATCATGGTAAAGTTTGTATTACCAAGTGTATTTGTACAGTTCTACAGTAAACATTTCGTTTTAGCTATGAAGGTGTTATCGAGCGTCAGCGATATTCCAGAGCTGCAGAAAGCCTCTGTTAGCATCCGGGATGAGCAGGAGCTGTTGGGGAAGCTGAACAAGATGATCAAGGACGGAAAAAACAAGTTGCAGATAGTCACAGATTTTGATCATACATTAACTAGGCACTCTATGGATAATGGAAATACTGTGCTTACTAGCTTCGGTGAGGTGGTACTTGTATAAATAAATAATATATGCCCTGAAGAGTAATCTGATTTCTATGGGGGAAATATACAGCCCATATTAATTATATTGACATCATAGTAATTACAATATTTCTTAAGTCTGCTTGTCTGAGAGATAACCCGAAGTGTGATAATGAACTAAAGTATCTCATTATTAGGGCTGTGCAGTAGTAAACGTACAGCCCATTGGCTCGCAGAACAGGATGTGCATCCTATAACAATATATAACTGCTATCCAAGAGTTTAACATATGAATAGCTCTAATAGCACACATTATATGGGCAATATTTCACTTCATTATTTTATTTGCTGATGACTTTTATTTTTGGAAAAACAACTTTCCATAATTCAACTATTAATTGTTATGTTGTTTTAGGATGCACATCCCACCTGCAAGCCAACGGGTTAAACAGCTTATTTATTTAATATTACATATTTTCATTTTTTATTGGAACTTACAACATAAAATTTTCAGGTATGTTCAGAGAGTGTCCATCTATTCCCCAGCACTACAAAGATGAAGATAATAGGCTTGCCGGTATATACAAGCCTATAGAGTGTGACCCCGTCATGAGTGTAGAGGAAAAGACCAAGCACATGGTTGATTGGTATATTGCTGCTCATGCTCTCCTCAAGTAAGATTCCTTGTTTCATGTCAGTTTTATATCTTACTTGTTTCATGTCAGTTTTATATCTTACTTGTTTCATGTCAGTTTTATATCTTACTTGTTTCATATCAGTTTTATACCTTACTTGTTTCATGTCAGTTTTATATCTTACTTGTTTCATAACAGTTTTATATCTTACTTGTTTCATGTCAGTTTTTACTTTCATTATGAAAAGGGTGTTTTTAATTTAGATTTTTTTCAATTTTATTAATAAGTTTCTGATAGATAATGGTGCCGATTCTGTTGTAAATCGCACTAAACTAAGTTTGTCACATCTCATCTCTTTCTAACGAAGATGATTGAAAAAGGATAGAACATATTTTAAGTTGTCAAATTAATCTTTGCCGTCTTATTTTGCGTGTATTTAGGCGTAACCGTGATAGATGGCGATTAAAATTATATTGAAAACAAGCATTGGACTAATTTGACAGGACTAAATTTCTTACATCCTTTTCTTATGTTCTTTGTTAGAAAGAGACATAGTGACATTAAAATTAGTTTAGTTGTGAACAACAGAATCAGGGCCAATGTTTTCCTTGTTGGTGGATGCTAAAACTATGATATTTAATTGAAGTAGTCCTCATATTTAGGAAACATTAAATTAACAGTTAATTATTTGTTTACAGAGGAGTTAAATTCCCAAGAAATGAACTAATGGGTGTTGCAATAAAAATGAAAGAATGCTTTAGGTAAGTAATTCAATATTTAAAGCATATTTTATTAAAATTATCCGTAATCAGTGATATGTAAAAAATATTATAAACATTTTAAGCCAGTAAGTATGTCCTCTGTTCTTATTGCTGCTTCTAAACTGAAATCTCACTGTGCCCAGGGTACCTTGTACCCAATTTGTCAAACTTTTAGTACAACAGTGTGGAACTCTGCTTATGGGTGTTACAATGACATAAGCAAATATATGATTAAGGTTTTTTAGATTTATTTGGAATCTTGAAACATCTATAAATAATATTAAAAACAAAAAAAAAGCGATTTTGAGGACCATATCTCATAAATAATATTATTTATAGGAAGGGTGTTCAAGACTTAATATCATGGAGTGAGAGTCAGCAGGTGCCAGTGTTAGTGTTCTCGGCAGGGCTAGGAGAATCAGTTGTAGCGGCTTTGAAAGCAGCAAACTACTTAATTCCAAATGTTAAGGTGAGATTACTTACTTTGTTAGTCATCTTAAAAAATACCTGAAATGTTGCTAAATAATTTCATCAAATACTACATTTCTTAATAGTAAGTGTTTCCTTATCATTTTTAAACTTATGCTGTTGAAATAAGATAAGTAAATGCTTTAATCAACAGTACATTGCAATATTTTGCACTTGACTGCCCAACAATTGAAACAGTTTATAGATAATTTACATTGTGTAGGATGACAAAAGTGTTCAAGTGTTTTTATTACTAACTTAAAGATACTTGATGGCGAAATAGTAATGTGTCTAGCGCAAGATGAAAACTGTGGGTTATACAACGATTTCTTATACTTTTGAAATTGCGGGAAAAAATGTTTTAATGACATCTCACAACCAACATTAATTTCCGCATTCCAGCTTTAATAATAAATTCAAATAAAACCAACTCCTAATCTTCCGATTTGTGATTCAAGGTTGTGTCAAACTTCCTCAATTTGGACGAGGACGACAGAATCGTCGGTATTAAAGGCGATGTTATCCACACTTACAATAAAAATGAGGCTGCCATCAAGAACACTGAGTACTACGATATGGTGAAAGAGCGCAAAAATGTAATTCTTATGGGAGACAACATCGGCGATGCAGGTATGGCCGAGGGAATGGAACACTGCGACGTAGTCATCAAAGTGGGCTTCCTAGGTAAAAAAGTTGAGGGTAACCTCGAAAACTACCTAAATAAATTCGACATTGTCCTAGTCAATGATCCTACTATGGATATAACTAATGCTATACTGAAACTAATACTGTGATTTATATAAATATTGTTATCAAATTTAAAATTGTCCGAGTCGAGTCCAGCGCGCCCTGGACTGGTTTGTTTTTAAACATAGATTTTTTTATAAGTGCAATTTTTTACACCAGATGTTGATTGAGTGTGTACATTTATTATATGCAATAATATTTTTAATCCGTCGCTTTTACACGAATGATAATGCAATGTAGTTTGTACTTTTATGTAAATTGTATAACATTTAGTAATATTAAATATTACACATTAGACATGGAATGAAGTATATGTTTACTTGAAACATTTTGCATACCAAAAAGTAGTGGTAGTAAATACTTATTTTAAGGGTTCCAAAACCAAAAGGTAAAAAGGGAACCCTTATGGTGACACTATCCGCCCGTCCGTCTATCTGTCTGTTCATCTATCACAGCGGTATATTTCACTAACCACTAATATTGAGTAGTTATGGCCAAACCAAGCAATATACGTCCAAGAAAGGTTGGAACTTGGAACCCTGATGGCGCGATTCAAACTCAAACTCGCACTTGGCCGTTTTTTTATATTGCATCCCACCAAGCAAAGTTCACCCATCATACTTTCCTTGAGATTACATAAATATATGATGACAGTGGCATATTGATAGAGAATGGTAGTTATATTGCAATATAATAACTTAATTAAATTTTACCAAACAAAACAACGAGCAAAGCAATTTAATACAGCATTTTTCAGTTAATTTCAAATTTATGTACTGATAAGATTACTTGTTAATTGCTAGCAACTAGAGAATGAAATTACCTATTTATGGGTAAAATTTGGATCTTTTTGAAATTAAACGAGCTATTATATTAAATGTTATTAAAACGGGTGATAGTAATTGCATTTTGATATACCATTATTAATGTTTATTGCGGTAACCAGTTATTATTGTTATCAATGCCATAATGTTATCTATTGGACTGGTGGCCGTTACAATGAGTAATAGGAACTACGGCCACGCTGATTACTTTTGGGCACTAATTTACTTTGGGCGATTTTTAATTACTTTGGGCGATACAACCTGCATAAGGGTGTCCACACACGAGCGATAATCACTTGGCGTCTATCGCCGCGTTAACCCTTTAATTGCCAAACTTGTAGGTGACAGAAGATTACTATTCTTTTTCTTACAAACTGCAGGACTCATCAAAAGTAATTATCATGCAACAGCAATATATCCTTTCATGGTTATGATGTGAGACCCGCCTTATATTTACAACGTTATTTTAAGTATTCCATTAAACCAATAATTAAATAAACATCCCAACTATATTCTAATTAAACTAAAAAATATTAAGGTGCACGTTTTAGATACACTACCTAACAATACTTTCTTCATACAAGAAATACAAAAGGATAAGTCTAAAACACCCATGGGTGGTATAATTTTATTGGTGATACCGAGTATTTTTTTAATAACCTTGTATATTTATGGCGAGTAAATAATTGCAATTCGATTTTCTATTTATGGTCAAAAATTGTATGATTGTAGTAATACCATATCGTATATTACCATGTATTCCTCACTTCGATCAACAATTATCGAAGATTCCTCACTAGTAAAGTTAGCCAAAGTTAGTAGTAATTTTAGACTACACACCATTGGTGCCGATTCTGTTGTAAATCGCACTAAACTAATTTTAGTCACATCACATCTCTTTCTTACAAACATTATTGAAAAAGGATACAACATATTTAAAGCTGTCAAATTAGTCATTGCCGTCTTCATTTATACGTAACAGCGATAGATGGCGACGAATAATACTGAAAGCAAGCATTGGACTAATTTGACAGGACTAAATTACTTACAGTATTACATTACCCAACTTATATGGCGCGTCGTGAATCTTCGTTCGCACAGAAAAGAAAGTATGGCCCCGAAGATGAATGAATGAATGAATGATTTTTTATTTGTTACACATAGCCAAAAAGTATAAACAATCAAAACTTAGAAACTACTTTACATAAAATACACACTCTAGGCTTACAACATTTGTATAGCAACTGGCGCCTAAGCTAGGATACCCTGTGTTATAGGCACCAGTTCCCTCCCTTCAGTTAGGTGTATGTTAGCCTTTAACAATAATACAGCTTATGCTTACAGTAAAATAATGAAGTTTACCCATTAAAGAGTCTGTATATAAAAGAAAAATAATTAAAATAGAATAATTAAAACATAATAATAAAAAAATAACATTGTATGTACATTCTACCACATTAACGAAAGAATGCTTAAAACTTACAATCAACCTTAGATCACTACTATAAGGTTCATAATACACTGCAGCTGTTAGTTCCGTCTCACTCGCAAGTCACGCCCCTCCGCACGGCGCGCGCTAACATGACGGCAGCTGTAGGCCAATAGCGTTTCCCGCGCTTTGAAAATGTATCTTCTGCGCAGGTACATCGGTAAGCCATATTAATTGGGTACTACTGTACATCCTTTTCTTATGTTCTTTGTTAGACAGAGATATAGTGAGACTACATTTAGTTTAGTTGTAAACAACAGAATCTCAATCGCATCATACCCACAATTTATAATGTAGTTCTGTAGTATGCACTCAAAGAGAATCACACAAAATATACCTTCTCTATCCTATAATATAGGTACCTTTTAAAAGTAGATTATCCCTTAACCGTTTTGATTTTTATATTTAAGGTTCATTCATATTATACAAATCTACTTATTCTTGTGATACCCATAAAGTACTTTCTATTTTATTATTTATGTATGTTGAGTATGTTGATATATAATGTTAGACATACGCAGAACGAATTATTATGTACCTACGTAACTATATTTTGTGTAATTATATTTCTATCTGTAATCTACTTACTTACGTTTTAGGCTGGCCTCACACAGCCGGAATGTCTTTTCAATTCAATTCATGCTCTGGATTCTGGCACTTGACTCACACATATCTTCAAAATTCAGATTGATCAGTAGTCTTCTATTCTCGTGTCCCGGCAGACGTCTCTATTTAAATGTGAAAGACGAAGTATTAATTCTCATCGCCCTACTTTTAGCTTTATAAATAAAAAAAAGAAACTCAAACGAATACATTGGGATTCATCCTCTACATTTGAACATACCCCCTTGATAACTACTGAGATTTTCTATAGTGGCTACCTCCACCAACCTCTCGGTCATAAAAGACGGCACACTATACCAGGCATTTGAACAGGAGTTAGGACGGCTTTCAACGCACAAAATGAGATTTTCCGTCTCGGCCATCGTAGCACCCTAGATAACACGTCGTGACACGTCTAGCTATCTCACGCTTGCAGTGACAACTGAGATAATTAATTATCTGATTTCGTCGTGTGTGTGCTGATCCAATCAAAACTATAGAAAAACGCGCGTTATGAAATCATAATCTTAAATATTCCGTTCCGGAATTAGGAATGCTTGTCAGTATCATTCTGACAGATCAATCTGAAAAAATCCTAATCTGAGAAAATAGGAATGTGTGTGGAGCATGATTACATTATATGTAATTCCATGCTTTCTGGATTAATATTATGAATTCCGTTTCTGAATTCAGAGAGACATTCCGGCTGTGTGAGGCCGGCCTTAGAGTTGGTTTAGCAAATGTTACCATATTATGTTCGCTGGCTCACGCCGTATCACGCGGATCGTAGGTCAGGCCCCTCCCTATAGTATTATGTACTTTATAATTTTCATGAAATTTCTAAATGACGTATCTATTATTTATGAAAAAGACAATTAGATAATATTCTATTAGAAAACTAACAAAACTATGTTTATTATAGTAGGATAATTTTAGCAAATGATCCGCTTGATATGACATGGCTGTATTATTAATCGTACAAGCCATTCACCATTTAAGCCATGTATTCACTGAGAAATATGTTTCACATACAAAGTTTCTGGAACGACACGTAGATGTTTACAGAAACAATCGATTCGGGATCTTGGCCATTCACATCTCGGTTGTTTCAAATTTGTCACCTGAGGCGGTAGTATTGAAACATGCTAGAAACACGTAGTGGTTATCGCAAAAGTTTCACATGTTTCAGAAACAATTAATTTGTTTCAGAAACATATATTTTGTTTCCGAAACAGTGTTAATAAACAATTGTTTCTCGGTGAATACATGGCTTTATGTTGGAACACTAGTGTCATACAAAATAGCTATTGCCTAATAAAATCTAGTACTTAGTAGTCTAATGTCCACCCAAATATAAATGTACGGCCCGGCATATCTGCTGGAAAAAGCTTTGACTATGGCATAAGTGTGCTTTTGTCGTCGTTCCCTTGATTTGACGAGTTGATTTTCTATTAGTTTGTTTATTAGAAGTTGATATTACTTTTATAGATTTTATAAAGTGTTTAGATGTGGTATTTGAGGTTCGCTCATATAAAGGCAGGCACCAGGCAGTAGCGATAACAGAGGGATTATTTTGATCTGAGCTTTAACAATGTGCGCGAACCTTAAATCTTCTTTGTCAATATTCCGATAGCAGCTAAGTTCTATCGTAATGATGAGAAAGAAAATGTTGACTTTTAGAAAAGAAATTCAAATTGATGTTATTGTTTTTCCTTATATTACATCCTGCACAATAACATCAAATGAAGTGTCAGGTAATGTTATTTATTTATAACTAAGTTACGATGAAGACAAAATAAAACAAATTTTGTAATGAAATTAAATATTTTGTTATTATTATAAAACAACACATATCAATAAATGTATTTTCTAGTCATTGCTGTGCTTGATTTTCGCATCACTTGTTACGAATACGAAGTATGAAACATAATTTTTGTTTAGACGAATATCACATAATATAAATGCATTTTTAATTATAAGTATAGATAAATATAGACCGTGGAAGAATCATTATTCAATTATAATCAATGTGCGGTACTTATAAGTTTTAATTAGCTTCGCTAAACGAAGGAAGCTCGATAGGAGAATGTACGTAATGATCATAAATTTCGTTGAAAAGACTAGTATTTAATAATTAGCTAGAGTTGTATATCGCATATATCATAAGAAAGCAGTTATAACACCTTTCGAGACATGAATCCTAAAATACATGATAATACTTACTCGTAAACTTGTACTAAAATTGTTAATAACTAAAGTTCCGATTCATATGGCAAGAAATACTTTCAAGTTTCAACACAAATTATTCGAGAAATCTCAGCGTTCCTACAAAATGACTGGAAAATACATGATTCATCACATTACCCTATTACATAGTTTAATTTAACAGAACAAATTAAAAGCTCTAAAATAAACAACAGTCTTAGACAATATACGTTATTTACACAAAGATTTTTGATTTATATAAAAATATCCTACTGTACACGTAACAATCATCGTTCATATAGAAATATATAATTTGTCTCTATGTACAACAACTAGAAACAATAGTAAAAATAGTCAAATCTTTTAGGAATCATATGTCACGGAGACGGGCGGCGAGAAATACACTGTCGCCCGAGAAGGCACTTTCATATAACTACATACATATCATGTAGACAACTTTAACGTTGCATTTTGTTCTTACAAAAATTCAATAAATTCGCTATCGTGAATATATTTCGTCAATTAGAACTTGTAAAATGAAACCATAGAAATAAATATAGTCTAAAACAAAAGTAAATTAACCGCACTTTGTACGTGAAAACAATGGAATGTATGTTTCTGTTTGTAATACGCTCAGCCTAACATGTAAGTATACCTAAAGGAATTGACACTACGTAGAATTAATAACAGGTTCGAGAAAGCTAATGCACAACGTTAGATATACAATAGATTCCTCTCGAACTTATAATTAATTATATACTGCGGTACTGAGATCCAAGCTAATTATGCGACTGAATATCTACATATTACGCCAAACTAACGCCATGTTTATAAATTACTAGTTCACCGCCCCGCTGTTTCAGGGGTTGAACTTTACAGCACCCTTCCTTAGTATAATGGATGAATGCCTACGTTATAAAAGAAACTTGTGTGCAAAATTTCAAGTTTAGGACCTACGGTTTGAACTGTGCATGCATTAGTCAATCAGTCAGCTT
This sequence comes from Polyploca ridens, assembly GCA_951394255.1. Lineage (NCBI taxonomy): Eukaryota > Metazoa > Arthropoda > Insecta > Lepidoptera > Drepanidae > Polyploca > Polyploca ridens. Next base: position 14,811,656 of record OX596249.1, on the reverse strand, counting down.
GAAATGTTCGACGACATAGTTGTCTAATTCAACAAAATTACAACTACAATTGGGAATTTGGACCATAATAATATTCGTCGCATAAATGCTTTTAAAATAAAACAGGCAGTGACCTTAAAAAATAAATAATTGTAAGGCAGACATGTGTATTTCTCGCGATGTGAATGCAACGCCCCAACGCCGGGAGCTCTCGGGCAAGGCAACGGTATTCGCTACTCGCTAATAAATATCAAGTCACTATAAGAAGGAAGCCAACCGACATCACAAAACTATAAACCTACAAAAATACATGATTTCATCACCTATCGCGCTCCACATTATCACACGCACTTACAAGTGAGTACATAACAACAGGCATGAACACTCATAAAATACCTATAAGTTTTAAACGAGAGATAATAATTGCGGGCCATATTGACCACACCTTAGTCGAGCTTTGACGTGTAAAATTCCGTCAAGCGTATAAGTACGATTTAATAGATTTTTCAAATACAAGTGCTCGTTACCCTACGAAGAGTTGGATAGAAAATTGGACGCGTTACGATGTCCTCGTCACGTCAATTTTCTTAGTTCATTTTCGAAGCACATAGAGATGAACAATACTGAATTAATTAAATTAACACACTATATTACACAACTTAAATAACATCAATAGGATTGGCAGATCTATCAGAACATTCCGCGTGATGGGCCTCACGTAAGTACTATGTACTAAGAAGACTAGACACTAATTTTCAAGGTTGAAACGAAGGTAACATTAAAATATTTTTCTATACAGTTATTGACTCAGTTACCTAATAATTATGATTTTAAGTACCTCCGAATAACAGCCAATCTCGTTTGCGAATGGAAGATTTAATTTTTAAGTCAGTTATCAAGTAACGTTTATTTTCTTTTAAAATACAAAACTGGTGATTCGATATGATATGATCATTATAATTGGTCATTAAGTAAAATAAGCGAATTTAATTTCATAAAAACTTGCTAGTTTTCGAATGGTAACTGAGAATCGGTCCGTTTCGCCCAACACGATCTGACTCTCGTCCGCGTCACAAACGACGCATTGGTCCCGCTTTGTTGTATAAAAGCACAAATACATAAGTCTATAGTAACATTAACGACAGATCACAGCCTAGGTTAAATATAAACGGATCGAGGTAATGCAGTTCGGTGATAGTTTCACTCGGGTCCGGGGCGGGGCCGGGGGCGGGGGCGGGGGCCGGGGCGGGGCCAGGGGTAGGGGCAGCACCAGCGCGGCGAGGGTTCCCTCGCGCGAGCCGCGCACTCGTCACGTTATCGCCGCCACGTCCGGCTGCGTCTTTTGTAAACCGTCCTCGTCCGTCGATCTACAAATGAAATAATGTGTACTCGTTAGTATTGTAATATAGTGCAAATCATGCATATCGATTACTATCGATACATGATCACGTTCTAGTACGTTTGCTATTCTGATGTTATTGGCCTTCTAGACTGCACGTATTGTTTAATATATCTTAGTATATAAGCTGATCCTTATTGTCATTAGATATTAATTAACTATGGATTAAACATGTGATCTAAAGTATCTTCAGTATTTCCATTCACTACTACCCGTGAACGGCCCCCTTGTCTCATGGCGACCGAGACAGTTGTGAAAAAATGGACTGCCTGCACCGCCCCGCTGAATCTATGGAAGATTGTGATGTAAAAATGAACCTGAAGCTGTCGAAAAACTGGAGCATGAAGTAAAAATTTACTCAAAGCTGTAACAAAATGGAGTATGATGTAAACGAACCCGAAGCTATGCAAAAATGGACTATGGAGTAAAAGGACCTGAAGCTGTGAAAATGGACCGTGATGAAGAAGGACCTGAAGCTGTGAAAATGGACAATGATGAAATGGATCCTGAAGCTGTGAAGAAATGGACCAGGATGTAGAAGCTGAAGCTGTCGTTGGAAAAAGGATACCGAGGCTGCCAATTAAAATGGGATAGACAACACTTTGGTATAAAAAGTTACATATTTTCCCCTCTGCATGAAAAATCATGTGAGCTAAGATGTATTTTTCTTTATTGTTTATTTTTTGATAATATTGTAGAAATGCAAGAAGGCGATTCAAAGCTTTATAAAAGTAGAAGACGTTTCATAACAGTAGACGATCAAAGTAGCTAAGTCGGCAAGGTCGTAATATGTACGTTTCATTATCGTAAGCAAAATGTGCACACATGCCAAAGCAATAATTACAATAGTAAGTAATTTTATAAATATCGACAAAATAATCATGTATGGTTTTTGGCATCGTCAGCTGAAAATGAATATGCTGATGATATGTCTAGTTAGGTTATTGTATCAAGGTTAATATTTTTTCGTCTCTTAAGTGAAGATTCCATTTTTTTTCGTGTTATAGTGGAAATGAAATAAGATTAAAGTGTTTTAATGACTTCATTATGATGTCATTATTAAGCATATTTTTTAAAGTTTTAAAAGGATTACAAGGAGAAGTACTAACTTTACTTCAAAGTTGTTTTATATATGTTAGGTGAGGATTTCTTTATGAAATATAAGTTATTATGAATGTAGAAAAAATAGTTTGAAGCTATTACAAGTAGTAATCAAAGATTATTATTGGATGTATCAAGACATAGTGATAGTTAGATTTCGCTGCTGGAGCGTTGTGAAATAGAGATGATTGTATTATATTACCAGAAATATGTCAGGATGTTTTTGTAGATAGTGCTGTTGTAAGATCAAAGACTAGGTAGGACAGGTAGTAGTTTTGTACAAAGAGTGTTTTTTTTTTCTCTGATTATTACTTATGCATGTAAATTTTGTCAAAGTGATAATCAGTTGATAGAGTAAAGAAATAATTTGATTATTCAAATTAAAAGATTATTAGAATGATGAGGAAAGGAAAAGTTTGTGGCAGGAAACTTGCTCAAAACACAGATTTACTTAGAAAAAAATATAGAAAATGAATCCCAAATTAGGTCTGATCAACCTAAAGTTGTAGATATCGTTAGAAAACTTTCGAATAGCAATGAATTAAATATACGCTTGTATTACGCGAATTTAATAAGACTAAAGAGTCTTTAGGAATGGCCATTCCCTTAAATAAAATGAATCTCTCAATATTCCTTTTCATCCTCATTGGTGAAAAGAGGCCCGTGCTCAGTTGTG
>OX596249.1:14758026-14808301 GCA_951394255.1 Polyploca ridens | reverse complement strand
TTAATTATCGCAAGTAGGCCACAGATTGAAAATTGGTAGAAAAGTAGTTAGCCAAAGATAGCGCAAGTAGCTTGGATGGAAAAAGTATATTTTTTACAACAGTAACGTAGGTGAAACTGACAAAGTTCTATACCTATAGCTAGTAAACAATAATTACCATAACGATGACCATAACCGAAGCAAGCGCGGATAGCGAGTTGGCATAGTTGCGAAGCTCGGCGAGCGCTGGGCGGAGGCAGCCCATGCTGTAGAGCGGCACCTCGCACTGGTCGCCACGCTGTCCATGCGTGCAATTTAACTAATATCACCATATTTGAAAAGATCACCTTCCACTTCCATCTTTTATAGCATATGGGAATTGTTCATCCATGACACAGATAGATATTAAATATTCCAATAGATCAGGGAAACAGAACATACAAAAGATATTTTTAAACCTTTTAGAATTTTGGTTAGGTTAGGAAACCAGCTCAGATGTTTTAAAAGAAATGTAACGATCGATTACTATAATTGATTCGTCACATTAGACAGAAACTATTAATGAATACGATGATACCTTCCCATTCCACACGCGTCCACAACATGCTGGTGGCAAAGCACGACGGTGTAGATACCAATCAGAGTGAGACTGCACGCCGCAGCATCGCAACTAAAATAAATATTTCCACAATCACAATTCTGTAATCAATGAAGTTGAAACGCTACTAGAGCTTCGACCGAATATATGAATCTCGTGGATAGCATGTAGATCTAAGTGATAAAAGCCCTTGCTGACGTTGCTACATTGCATATAAAACTTAGAAAGAAACAGTGTTTCATAACTTGTAGTGTTTACGGTTTTGCCTAAACAAAAGTTTAGGTTTTGGCAGCTAGTCTCCTTTTTAGTGTCACGGTGAGAATTTACTTAAATATATCCTGAACGACCAGGTACATTCGTACCTCAATCTGCATAGCAGCGAAAGAGCTCCTGACAGCTGGGTTAAACGCATCGAGCGACATGGCACGCAGCATGCTGGTGTTGAGCGCGCTCGGATCTCGCACCGCTCGGGACAGGTTTGGGACCGATGACAAACCCAGTGAGAGCATTAGCATCGCCACCGTCACAAGGGCCATCAGCTGTAATATCATGCTCAGTTAAATAAATTGACAGGAAAATAGGTGTTAAAAACTTGTGACATTCTGTTATTCCATACCCAGTCTCTTTTAGTGGTCTTTTTGTGTAGTTTTTTAATTATTTCGAGCAACATTGGTCGGATTTAGATAAACTTTAGATTTGGAAGCTAAACTATGGAGGGAGGAATAGATAAGGTAATTGAATTTAAGTCTCTGGTTTTAAGCAATGTGGACAGTTGGCTTTCTACAAACTACAGGTTTACTTAGTAGAAAGCGATAACTCAGATATTAGTGTAAACTGGTAATATTCTAAGCAGTTTGGGATCAGAAGGGTGATGTCAAATCCTCGCCGGTATTATTGCGTATGCTCGTCATATAAAAAAAATGCATACGTCGTGGTGCATGCCGGAGCACATAGCCGAGTTCTAAGAACTGTTCCACGATTCGCAGAATTTTGATGCCACTCACCATCTGAGGTAGCTTGGAGAAGCCTGAATAATTCTTACCCTTACCTCCTCCATTATAATACCTTCTTCACTATTATAGACTCTCTCTCTATATAGGGGTTATTTTTACATAATAAAGATACATTAAATGACGTACAGTAGCCAATAGGGATAACGATTTCGAGTGATAGGGCACGAGCGTGGCGAGCCAGCATGTCGGCAAACAGAGCAGCGCGCCAGCCATGAACAATACGGTGGAGCCGAGCTCCACGCCTAAGTCCGACGTCCAGAAGTAGTAAGACATGCGAAGGAGACTCCATGCAGTCGAACCGCCGAGAATTGCACCGCCACTCTGGAACCCGTGAGTTATCATGATCAAACATTTATTTACGTTCCCACTGCACTGGGGCGATGAACATTGAACAGACTCTAGTTGTAACATACATAATTACTTCTTACGCAAAGTTTACAAGGGAACTGGCCCTCAAGTATAATAACTACCGGAAGACATAGGTGACAGATTTTTTACTTAAGGGTAGGTATAGAGTCCACCGCCCAGTACGAATCGACAAACTTCCACGTGAAGTTACAATAAAATTTGATAAAGATACTAAAAAGCCTCGATATATTATATTCATGGTAGAGTAAAAGCTAAAGGATCTATAAATACTAATTCATACACATGGGCGTATTAATTTTTTTTATACCTCCATGCTCATACCAGTTCATACATAGGTCATACATATCTTAAAAAGTTTCAATCAAATGAACTTACAAGTAGCAAGCCGGCGCACACAAACAACACCAACCCGCTGCTCCTCATTACGAACGTTTTTTTAATTATTTTTATTGAAACAATTTATTTATTATAGTAAAATGATTGATCAGTGTTCTATTCTGACTTATATAAAGTCATATCCATTTGTCATCTCACTAATATGTAGATGATTTAAATATCGATCATTTTTTTCTTTTCAAATGCTTTTCAATAATATGTTATTACCATACCAAAAAGTTGCCTTGATAGGTAAAACCTACGTATATTTTTTGACTATGCACCTGTATGTTTGCACGCACTACGAATATGGTCATAATAGCTCGCATATCAACTGGGAAATAGAACGTAACTAACCGTATCAACTCGAACCGTTCAGTATTCTTTATATGAAACTCCCTACTTCAACGAACACTAATCAGAAACGTAACGGAATCGTGTCGCCTAGCTATCAACCAGCAGCGGTAGGCGAGCCGTAATAAGCGCGGCGTGCGTCGCCCTAGCCGTAGCCGAGTCGAAGACGCGACGTACCGGAGCAGCTAATCCGCTGTGGATAGATACGTGCTTACGTTAGGTTGACGGCGAGGCGATCAACGATCCCTTTACGAGTTTATTTGTAAAAATTTTTTTCCATTCGGATTGAAGAATTCTTTCACTAATAGGCCTTTTATCCTGGGAACGCGAGTTAAACCACAGGGGACAGATAGTTGTTCGATAAAGCAGATTCGATAGAGTGCAAGCTACCTCTTGTAGCTAGCCAGCTTGCCATCCGTCAGGGTTTCCCCGAATTTGTCAAAGTTTAGAAGGGCATCTGGGGAGCGTCGGGGCGGTGTTCACCAAAAAAGATCGATTTTTGAACACGCCGCCCTGCGGTGTCTTGAAAGAACCACTGTTGACATTTCCGGGTTCAAATTGATAATTGCAACCCAGCTTGTATCGGAGGCAGTGCATTGATAGGGTGTATAGATATGGTCGTTTTGTGTACCTATATCTAAGTTGTGGCTCAGGTCAGAAAGCCAAACGTCGATTCTGGCTTATATCACTATTAACAACCTCTGTCAAAATGGGAAGATTCACTTTCAGGGTGATATTTTTTTTTATTTGTCGACAACCCCGTGATTTTACCCGCGTTCTCGAAGATTCTGTTGTTTTCTTGTATAAAAAGAATCAAAGTCAAAGCCATTTATTCAATGTATACGCCCTAAGGCATTTGGGTATTAAAGTCAAAGTTACCGAAGTTACCACCAGTTCAGAATCCTATTTTTGTTTTCCCAAAAATAATGCTATTTGAGCTAAATTTCATCCAAAACGTTTGTCCGTTTATGCGGATCGCACGATACTTAGCATGTTCGCATAAATGAGTTTTGTACGTAATTATTGTTTTCCACATAATACATATTTACACAATTATAAATTACGAATATGTCGTAAAATTTTAAATAAGTCTGCACTTAAAAAAAGAGGTTCACACGAAAATATTTTCATTACGTTACGGCCAAAGTTTGGCACATCAACACAGAATAAATAATAGTACAATTAATAACAGCGAGTGTTATATAAGAGTCGAAAATCTTCGGTCATGTGTTTTCCGTCAAAAGACTGCGCGAATGTTCTTTGCTGTTCGCATCGGGGCGTCGCGTCGCCTGAGTCGATGTCTTGGAGGCATTTATGAGGCCTCACTCAGACCCAGTCTTCCGGTAGTTAGTTCTCCTGGTTGGTGTTCACTTAGGTACCTACCTACCATCAGCTAATCCACCTTTTTTACAGAAATTGGTTCCGTTTGAAATGAAGCATTGATATGTAAAAAAGTAATCGGGAAGACTGATTGCAAGGTTTCAGCCATTTTTCAGCACATCAAATAGAAAAAACTTTTCCTGATTCACGTAATGGAGTAGGTAGGTAGGTATAGATTGCTCGATACTGAATAAAATAATTTTACAAAATAAGTAATAATACGAACATTTGAACACAAATTACATTACATTCTTTTACAAATCTGTGCATAATAAATGAGGTTCACACGATAATACTTTCATTTTAGTTCATCGTTTGGCGCACTAGGATGGATCGAAAATATATGCTAGTCGTATTTTTCATTTTTACTGTACTGGCCCGTGTCACACAGGGTCAAGTAGTGTGGGAGTTTGGCAAAGACTCTCGCAGTAGCTCTGTTATAACTCATAACAAAGGCGAAATATCGGTGTTTGATAAAGTTACTCATTCGCAGTTTACTGTAAGTATTGTAAACTACTAAGCGTCTATTCACACGTACGGCAACCACACCGCAGCGGTGGTTATCGCTGGTGGTTGCATTGTGGTTGCGTGCGACATGGTCGGTATTACACATGAGGTCGATAATTACGGAAAAATGTGGTCCGTGTGAATTTAACAATTAATTTTCATACTTAGCGCCCGCCCACGTGGTGTCGTTGTGATGTGGTTGCGGTTGTCGTGTGGTTTTGGTACGTGTGAATAGAGCCCTAGTCGGCAAACAGTCATACGGCACGCCTGGTGGTAAGCTGTTACCGTAGCCACAAGGACGCTTGCAACACCCGAGGTTTCACTCATGCGTTGCCGACCATTCCCACTCCGCAATGAGCTCTCTCTGGTATTCTTTAAGGTGGAGGTACTTCCCCGAGCTGATCTTTGAGCAACGCTACCTCTCTTAAGAATATTTGTGTTTCAAAATGGAAAAGTGTTTAAATAAAAAAATTATATAATATTTGCAAGGACGTTAATGTTTCTTTTACTGTTGACTATTATTTATTTTTTCCGCGGGAACATAGGTAATTCTAATGTCTTCACGAGGCGCGAAGAATTTTTAAATATGGGTTCATTCAAAAACAATCAAGCATGAATGAAGCCTACTTAGGCTTGCTTCAATTGCTTCTACAAATATGTACAAAATACAATCTATATATAGAAAATTTCCTCAAGCTTGCCGCTGCTTCCGATTAACGGCAGGGTTCCCAGAAGGCTGGCAGCGTTTCCTCTTTGGATAGCCAAGCTGACGCGTTGGCGGAAAAAGCTCCCCGCCCGCTGGTCTCCGGAGGTCTCGATCAATTTTGATGACAAGGTGCGAGCAAAACGGCGAGCTTCGGGCCCCCACGGTCCCATGGTCTCGACCGCAAAAGGCACAAAAATATAATTGGGTCGATGCGTATTTTTTGAATTTTGAATTTTCTGCACTGGCCGCAGCTGCCCCTGCAGCTTTACAAGTCGCCGATAAGTGAGATGGCGCGAGTGTATCGACACATGTGGCATCCCACACCAGCGACTTGCCGACACTCCAAGGGATCAAAGACATACCATCCGGTCTCTTGCCATCGCCCCGCGCAATACCGACTGGTTCCAGTACGGAAGGCACGTTAGCGACAACAAGAGCCTTGCGGATAATGTCATTAATAGCTGAGTGTCGTGATATTCGATCAGCACTTAGATTGCAAGAAAGCCCATGGTGGCCGAGCTCGTTGACGAGATCTCTGCAGCGGCAGCAATGAGGTTGATTGGTCCTGCAACCAAAACGAAGACAAATACACAGACTTAATGTTATACGGTCTAACATTGTCCCAGTATTTGTGGATGGAATAGCTTGTAGCCAGTGACCTGAGTCACTCTGAGAGACAGCTAACAAGCGCGCGCGGTATCTATAGAAAAGTTAGAAAATAAATATTGCCAGGTTTTTTCACAAAGAGGCTTGTCCCACGCTCTCTGAGAGTGACTCAAGTGACTCTTGCCTATATTTATGTTTTAATCTATTTTAACAATCATCTGTGAAAATTGCAAAATATTTCAGGTACCAAATTGTATGAAGGTGAATTACGTACGTGTAACGGTGGTGAACCAATGGACAACACCAGCGGTATCATTCAACGAGTACACCAATACAGTCACCATTAGTTACTTGCTTCTGCAGAACAGCAGGTCTAACTACGATATTATCGTAAAGGCTAAGCAAATACCTAACTGTGGAAGAAACTCGAAAAAGAGAACAACTAAGCTGCGAGCCAAAACACCTATTACAAGGCCTAGTAAAAGACCTACTAAAATGACTACAAAGCAAGTGCCGCCGTCAGATGAGTCGACAGATTATCATTATTGCGATCAAGGTTGCGATTTCGATCAAGGTTGCAATCAAGAAGATTATAATTATTCCTGAATATTACTAAATTTCCAATATAATGGTTGTATTAACTTAATAAAGTATTCATAATAATATGCATTCCCGAGTTCTTATTTCTCGTTGACATAATAATCTACTTTCAAATAAGGCGGCACAAATGAACGGGGGTAGAGGGTAGAGCGTTTCTGCGGAGAGTACCAACATATTTATTTGGTAAATATAGATGTACTCTCCGCAGTTTCGCCAGCGTTCCCGGATAAAAAGTCGACTATTTCCTTCTCAATACCATAGGCGATCTGCATGCCAAATTTCATGATGATCGGTTGAGAAATTAAGGCGTGAAGTGTAACAAACAAACTCACATTCGCATTTATAATATTAGGATATTAAATATTATTATTATTACATTATACTAGCAGCGAAACCCGGCGTTGCTCGGGTTAAAATACATATATAAGGATAATTTTTTTAACATATTATAGATTTCTATTTTCGATATTGAGAGACTTTCCAGAACATTCAAATAGTTTGTTCTTTTTTTTACTCGACTGCAATCACAATTGAACTGACGAAAAGTCACTGAATTTCGATTTATGTACTTACCGAAATTTCCAGTTCCAGATCTAGAATATTTCGATGTACATCACTTCGATTTGATTTTTATAGATCAAAAATAACACTCGTACACATTTTGGAACTTTCCAGACCAATCCAAAAATTCTCGATCATAATAAATTGCACTCATTTATGAACTTCCCAAATAATTCGGAAAATTTCTAGAACGTTCTCGAACATTCTTACTTGATAATAACAGTTTTGGGACATTTTGGAACTTTCTAGATGAAACCAGAATTTTTTAGAGCTTTCTCAAATATTCTATATCGATTATAATAGTTTGCATTCATTCTAGAATTTTCTAGAACACTCCAGATAAATTATAACCGTTTTACTCATTTTGGAACTTTCTAGATCATTCAAGAAATTTCTCGAACATTCTAAATCGATCATAATCAATTGCACTAATTTTGTAACTTTCCAGATCATCCGGAAAATTTCTAGAACGTTCTTGAACATTCTAACTCGATAATAACAGTTTTGGACATTTTGGAACTTTCTAGATGAAACCAGATCAATTATAACCGTTTTACTCATTTTGGAACATTCTAGATAATTCAAGAAATTTCTCGAACATTCTAAATCGATCATAATCAATTGCACTCATTTTGGAACTTTCCAGATCATTCGGAAAATTTCTAGAACATTCTTGATCATTCTAAAATTATCATAATAAATTGCACTCATTTTGGAACATTCCAGATCATTCTGGAAATTTCTAGAAAGTTCTCGAACATTCTAACTCGATAATAACAGTTTTGGATATTTTGGAACTTTCTAGATGAAGCCAGAAATTTTTATAACTTTCTCAAACATTCTATATCGATTATAATAGTTTGCATTCATTCTAGAATTTTCTAGATCATTCCAGATATTTGTTGAACTTTCTAGAACACTCCAGATAAATTATAACCGTTTTACTCATTTTGGAACTTTCTAGATCATTCAAGAAATTTCTCGAATATTCTAAATCGATCATAATCAATTACACTAATTTTGTAACTTTCCAGATCATTCGGAAAATTTCTAGAACGTTCTTGAACATTCTAACTCGATAATAACAGTTTTGGACATTTTGGAACTTTCTAGATGAAGCCAGATCAATTATAACCGTTTTACTCATTTTGGAACTTTCTAGATCATTCAAGAAATTTCTCGAACATTCTAAATCGATCATAATCAATTGCACTCATTTTGGAACTTTCCAGATCATTCGGAAAATTTCTAGAACGTTCTCGAACATTCTAACTCGATAATAACAGTTTTGGACATTTTGGAACTTTCTAGATGAAGCCAGAAATTTGTAGAACTTTCTCAAAACATGCTATATCGATTATAATAGTTTGCATTCACTCTAGAATTTTCTAGATCATTCCAGATATTTGTTGAACTTTCTAGAACATTCCAGATCGATTATAACCGTTTTACACATTTTGGAACTTTCCATTCCAGAAATTTTGAGATCTTTTCAGAAGTCCTCATGCGTTAGAAAAGGACAGCAATATATTTTTTAACATTTTCGCCACCCACAACCACCCCCTTCCACCCACCGCGACCAGACTCCCTTACTACCACCTGGAGACCAAGGGGTATTTACCACCCCAATGGGAAGTTGATTGGGGTTGGTGGTGATTGAGAAAACTGCGTATTTACGTACCCACAAAAGCATTTTATATATATTACTAGCAGCGAAACCCGGCGTTGCTCGGGTTAAAATACATCGCATGTTTAATGGTATAAAAAATATATAAGGATACATTTTTTAACATATTATAGATTTCGATATTGAGAGACTTTCCAGAACATTCAAATAGTTTGTTCTTTTTTTACTCGACTGCAATCACAATTGAACTGACGAAATGTCACTGAATTTCGATTTATATACCGAAATTTCCAGTACCAGATCACTCTAGAATATTTAGATGTACATCACTTCGATTTGGTTTTTATAGATCAATAATAACACTCGTACACATTTTGGAACTTTCCAGACCAATCCAAAAAATCTCGATCATAATAAATTGGACTCATTTATGAACTTCCCAGATAATTCGGAAAATTTCTAGAACGTTCTCGAACATTCTAACTCGATAATAACAGTTTTGGGATGTTTTGGAACTTTCTAGATAAAGCCATAAATTTGTAGAACTTACTCAAACATTCTATATCGATTATAATAGTTTGCATTCATTCTAGAATTTTCTAGATCATTCCAGATATTAGTTGAGCTTTCTAGAACACTCCAGATAAATTATAACCGTACTCATTTTGGAACTTTCTAGATCATTCAAGAAATTTCTCGAACATTCTAAATTGATCATAATCAATTGCACTATTTTTATAACTTTCCAGATCATTCGGAAAATGTCTAGAACGTTCTTGAACATTCTAACTCGATAATATCAGTTTTGGACATTTTGGAACTTTCTAGATGAAGCCAGATCAATTATAACCGTTTTACTCATTTTGGAACTTTCTAGATCATTCAAGAAATTTCTCGAACATTCTAAATCGATCATAATCAATTGCACTCATTTTGGAACGTTCCAGATCATTCGGAAAATTTCTAGAACATTCTCGATCATTCTAAATCGATCATAATAAATTGCACTCATTTTGGAACTTTCCAGATCATTCTGGAAATTTCTGGAACGTTCTCGAACATTCTAACTCGATAATAACAGTTTTGGACATTTTGGAACTTTCTAGATGAAGCCAGAAATTTGTAGAACTTTCTCAAAACATGCTATATCGATTATAATAGTTTTCATTCACTCTAGAATTTTCTTGATCATTCCAGATATTTGTTGAACTTTCTAGAACATTCCATATCGATTATAACCGTTTTACACATTTTAGAACTTTCCATTCCAGAAATTTTGAGATCTTTTCAGAAGTCCTCATGCGTTAGAAAAGGACAGCAATATATGTTTTAACATTTTCGCCACCCACAACCACCCCCTTCCACCCACCGCGACCAAACTACCTTACTACCACCTGGAGATCAAGGGGTATTTATCACCCCAACGGGAAGTTGATTGGGGTTGGTGGTGATTGAGAAAACTGCGTATTTACGTACCCACAAAAGCATTTTATATATATTACTAGCAGCGAATCCCGGCGTTGCTCGGGTTAAAATACATCGCATATTTAGTGGTATAAAAAATATATAAGGATACATTTTTAACAGATATTATAGATTTCTATTTTCGATTTCGATTTGGTTCTTTTAGTTAAAACAATAACAATAATAGATCATTTATAACACTCGTACACATTTTGGAACTTTCCAGATCAATAAAAAAAAATTAGAACTTTCTCTATCATTTTAAATTGCACTCATTTTAGAACTTTCTCGAACATTCTAAATCGATCATAATAAATTTCACTCATTTTGGAACTTCCTAGATCATTCTAGAAATTTCTAGAACTTTCTCGAACATTATAAATCGATCATAATCAATTGCACTCATTTTGGAATTTTCCCGATCTTTCGGAAAATTTCTAGAACTTTCTCGATCATTCTAAATCGATAATAATGAATTGCACTCATTTTGGAACATTCCAGATCATTCGGGAAATTTCTAGAACGTTCTCGAACATTCTAACTCGATTCGATAAAACTGTTATTAGTTTTGGACATTTTGGAACTTTCTAGATGAAGCCAGAAAGTAGAACTTTCTCAAAACATGCTATATCGATTATAATAGTTTGCATTCACTCTAGAATTTTCTAGATCATTCCAGATATTTGTTGAACTTTCTAGTACATTCCAGATCGATTATAACCGTTTTACACATTTTGGAACTTTCCATTCCAGAAATTTTGAGATCTTTTCAGAAGTCCTCATGCGTTAGAAAAGGACAGCAATATATGTTTTAACATTTTCGCCACCCACAACCACCCCCTTCCACCCACCGCGACCAAACTCCCTTACTACCACCTGGAGACCAAGGGGTATTTACCACCCCAACGGGAAGTTGATTGGGGTTGGTGGAGATTGAGAAAACTGCGTATTTACGTACCCACAAAAGCATTTTATATATATTATTAGATTAGATTAGATTAGATCTGGGGGCACGGGAGTGCCCCCGCCCAGACAGCCAAGCGAAGCGAAAGGGTACTACCTAGCTTTTCTCGAAGCGCTTCGTCGATTTTTTGAACCCTCATAACTTGGGTTTGGATTATACCAGATAAACAAAATTCTCAGGATATGATGTCAATAGTAAACTTATTAGACATATTAAGTTTTAATAACATAGCTCTTATACTTTAGATTTTATAGATATCTTAAAAACCCCGATTTCGTCACTGACTCACTGATGATCATCAAAACTCATAGGGTACTTCCTGAAGTCCTAGAAAGCTGAAATTTGGTATGTAAGCTTGTATTAGTATACAAACAACAAAAAAATTATAAAACTTGGAAATTTCAAAAAAAAAACTTTAGCAACTTACAAAAAGAAGTGAAATCCCACCAAAAACATTTTTATGTAAAATGTTGCCAAGACATGGCTCGCACTGTCAAAAAGTTATCAGATCTCATGTAGAGGCAAGCTTATAACTCTACATGCACTTACTCTACAAGCCCTAACTTCACAAACTCTACACACCGTAGTCAAAATATGTGGCTTGGCCGTTTCAAGGTTCAAATTGAAAATCTAGAGACGGATCGGAAGAAAAATCTACAATACATGCAAACTCTTGAGGATAGATTGGATAACTTTGAACGCAGTTCCAGATCGACTTGTTTGGAAATCAAAAATATTCCAGTGGTAAAATCCGAGACCAAAGAATGTCTATTAAGTACCGTTATTGCTACAGGTAAAATCCTAAACGTTGACTTTGAACCTAAAGAAGTAAAGGATGTCTTTCGTATAAACACTAATGACCCAGCGAATAGGACGGTTATCGTAGATTTCACAAGCGTTCTTCTAAAAGAAAAAAATATAAAAATGTATAGGAAATTCCGCAGGGATAACAACGGCTTAACCACAGAGAAGCTGAAGTTGACCGGTATTTACAAGCCTGTTTTTATCTCTGAGAACTTATCATCAAAAATGAAAAGGCTCTTCTTCCTTTCCCGTGACTTCGCTAAAACCAACGGATATGCGTACTGCTGGACCTCCAATGGAAGAATTTTCCTCCGAAAAAAAGAGGGAGATTCTTTCGTCATGATCAACAATGAAATGGATCTGTCAAAGCTGAAAGCACCGAAGTGACTAGCCTCTCAAAATGTATCTGTTTTCCACTCGCATAGTTTACAACAATGTATTATTTTAGTTTCAGAGATAATCTTTAGTTTATTTTATGTATTCTCAAATTTTGTTATCGCCTCTTTAATATTTAAGAATAATATAAACACTTCTAAACGCATAAATACACACATACAAAACACTCGCACGCACTACACAAATACATACCGCTATACACTCAGTCTCTGTCACGAAAATAAATAATTGTAATTCCAAGTTGCATATAAAAATATTACATGAAGCATCTTCTGTGAGATCTGTATCATTGTTTTGTTACGGGCATGTCTTTGTATCGGCCTCATTTTATTATATACTACTTTTGATTATTCGTTTCTGTACACTCGCTAACCTAATTATACTTAATTATGAATGACTCTGATTTATTGAACTCTGAGACATTGAACGGATCGCCGTTTCCGAATCTTATATCTATACCCCTGAGATATGTGAACAGTTTTTGAAAACAGAGGCTTGCAGTCTTAGGATTTTTCAGGTAAACATAAGAAGCATAGGTTGCAACTTTGACAATCTTCTTATATTGCTAAAGCGATTAGACTTCCAAATAGATATTATTATTTTATCCGAATGTTGGTTAGTCAAGTCCCCCAATATACCAACCCTAACTGGGTTCGTTTCATACAAATCTAAACACAACAACCAGAATGATGGCATTGTAGCTTATGTTAGAGATTTTCTTAAATTCTCGATTATGGAGCCGGACATGAAGGATTCTAATTGATTATTGCTTAGACTCTCTAACGATTTAGCTATAGTGACCTTATATCGTTCCCCATCTTTTAGGGATATAAATCCATTTATTAACAGCCTAGACGATACATTAAAATCGCTGTCTGGATTTAGTACGGTAGCAATTATAGGTATTATATTATTATATAATTAACATAAATATTTTGCCCTTTAGCAATGATCTGCATTCTGATCAATATCTTAACTTGGCTGCTTCCCACGCGCTTCTGCCAGCACATCTTTTCCCTACCAGATTAAAAAATTGCCTCGA
Organism: Polyploca ridens; assembly: GCA_951394255.1. Classification (NCBI taxonomy): domain Eukaryota; kingdom Metazoa; phylum Arthropoda; class Insecta; order Lepidoptera; family Drepanidae; genus Polyploca; species Polyploca ridens. The sequence goes on along the minus strand of OX596249.1, from coordinate 14,794,956 downwards.
TCACGTTCTTTTAAAAACAGACAAAAAAACTACTACCATTGTCTTGGATTCTATTATTACGGATCATTCCCCAGTGCTTCTGTGTTGTAGTGATTCAAAACTAAAAGTTCAAAAGCCTGTGCGTCTGTCTAGGAGAGTTGATGAGCTTGCTGTTATTGCTGACTTGGAGAAAGCTGATTTTTCCCTGGCTCTCACTTCTGTTGATGCCGAAGAGGCAGCCGAAAGTTTGGTTACAATTGTGTCATCAGTAATTAAGGCTAACACTCGTATAATTACTGTTCCTAGTAGACAAAGAATTATCAAGCCATGGATTACTCCGGGACTGCTTCGTTGCATTCGAAACAGAGACAAACTTTTAAAAAAATCTAAAAAAGATCCAAACAATAACATCTTGGCAGTTACATATACTCGGTATAGAAACTTTTGTAATAATTTGTTAAAAAAAGTAAAAATTACTTACGAACGTAATGAAATGCAAAGGGCTAGGAACAATCCAAGAAAGACTTGGGACTTAGTCAAACAATTTGCTCATTTAAAAAACACAACGCCACCACCTTCTGATCTGTTGTCAGTATCTAGTGATCCAATTTCCTCAGTCAACGCGGTAAATAAAATATTTGCGGGAATTGGAAAAACATTTGCCATGAATCATATCAAACCCAATGGAGTTCAGTTATCTCAACCCTTAAATTATTTTTCACAGTCCTCTCAGTATCTTCCAAACTCCATGGCCTTGTATGATGTGGATGCAGAGGAAATTGAGACTATTGTTCTAGGTCTTAGGAGCGGCTGTGCTGTTGGTTGGGATACAATTTCTGCTTCTATCCTTAAAGCTACTAGACATGTTCTAATTCCTGTAATAGTTAGAGTCTGCAATCTTTGTTTATTTACTGGAGTTTTTCCCCGAGTTTTTAAAAAAGCTATAGTCCACCCCATTTATAAGAAGGGAGCCAAGGACTGTGTCGATAACTATCGACCAATCTCTGTGTTGAGCACCTTCTCTAAGATTTTAGAAAAGGTGCTTAACAAGAGATTAATACGTTTTTTAAATAAAAACAATTTCTTTGCAAAAAATCAGTATGGTTTTATAGCTGGTAAATTTACTGAAGATGCTGTTTTGGAATTGGTCAGTACTGTTGTACAAAATTTAGATAAGGGCGTTAAGACCATTGGCATCTTTCTAGACCTGTCTAAGGCCTTCGACACGGTATCTGTTCCTATTCTTTTAAAAAAATTAGAGCACATTGGGGTTAGAGGTATTGCGCTGCAAATTTTTGAGAGTTACTTGAGTGACCGGACTCAATGCGTTTCTATTGAAAACTTTATCAGTCATGAGGAATACCTAAGTTTTGGCGTCCCGCAGGGAAGTGTGTTAGGGCCTACCCTATTTCTTACCTTCATCAACGATTTGTGTGGATTATCGCTGCCTAACTGCAGAATTATAGCCTACGCTGATGATACAGCATTACTGGTGCAGGGTGAGTGCTGGGAGGAGGCACATAATGACTCACTGATGATCATCAAAACTCATAGGGTACTTCCTGAAGTCCTAGAAAACTGAAATTTGGTATGTAAGCTTGTATTAGTACACAAACAACAAAAAAATTATAAAAGTTGGAAATTTCAAACAACAAAAAAACATAAGCAACTTACAAAAAGAAGTGAAATCCCACCAAAAACATTTTTATGTAAAATGTTGCCGCCAAGACATATGGCTCGTACTTTCAAAAAGTTATCAGATCTCATGTAGAGCCAAACTTATAACTCTACATGCACTTACTCTATAAGTCCTAACTTCACAAACTCTACACACCGTAGTCAAAATATGTGGCTTGGCCGAGTTTGGTACGAGCCATATGTCTTGGCGGCAACATTTTACATAAAAATGTTTTTGGTGGGATTTCTTTTTTTTAGATATTAATCATTGTAACAATATAGAGCTTTGTTAATGGCTATTGTCCGCCACTACGTGTGATATTGACAAAAGTTCAGGTAGATTAAGAGCTCATATGCGAGGATGCCACATAAAACTGAAATAGTCCTGCCGCAAATCAACTCTAGCAAATTTCAGAGTTTTTCCCTGTGACTACAAACCTTAATTAGGAACTGTTATCTTTTAAATTCAAACGGAAGGTGATTTGGGATCAATGGTATACGCGGCAAGAAGACTGTTTCTCCTCTGGCAGAACCAGTAAATATTTTGGCCTCAATAACATTGCGGCGGAGAGCTGTTACTTGTAGTCTAGTTCCACAGCACAATTTTGGAGGCCTTATCTCTCTTTCCCTCATGTCTGAGGATCGTGGTCAACATCAGGTTTGCTTCTAGCGCGAATGATCTGCCTCCACTGGTTTCTGTAAAACTTGGAGGACGATGAGTCTTTTACTTGATCGGATCATCTTGTTGGTGAACGACCACGTAGTCGTTTTCCCTCCGTGTGATTGATGACTATGATCAGATTTCTAAACTTTCATCGCCTTTGCGCACCATGTGGCCGAAATACGAAAAAATACGTTGGTGGCATATGGTGGACAATCGTGTTTTAATTTTGAGCTGCGATAGGATTGATGCATTGTTGCGTTTAGTGGTCCAAGGTATTTCCAACATCCGTCTCCAGCACCACATCTCGAATGCATCAATCCTTTTTCTTTCTCGGGCCAGTATAGTCCACGCTTCCACTCCATACTTGAAAATGAGGAATACCAATGCTCGTATTAACAGGATCTTTGTTTTAATACCGATTCCTCTCTTTTTCCTGATGTTGTTTATGCGAGTCATTTCAATACGCCAATACCATAAGCCGAAATAATAAATTTTGAAATTTTCACTCCGAAAATAAAGAACTTCATATACTAAATTTAATCCCCCTTTTCATTCTTTAAGGGTTCAAATTCCAACAACACCGATATTCGTTGCGTTAGTTTATAACCATAAGCTTAAATAATAAATTTAGTGTATTTCCATACACAAATTCATCCCCCTTTTTACCCTTTTGGGATCGGAATTATCAAAAACGTTGAGGCACATATAAATTATTTTTCAATTGTCAACCTAAACACAAAATTTGAAGGTCCTAACTTCGAAACTGATGGACTTTCATATAAACTTACATCCCCTATTTTACCCCCTTAAGGATGGAATATCCAAAAATCCTTAGTGGTTGCCTACACTGTGTAATAATATATTAAGTGACGTTTACTTTGAAACTGAATGACTTACATACATCCCATACCTTTTCACCCTGTCGGGGGTGGAATTGTCAAAAAAGCTGAAACATGTATAAATTAATTTTCAATCGTTAGCCTCAATACATAAATTAACTTTTTAACAAAAAAAATAAACCGCCTTCAAAGTACACTAAAAAGTATGAAATAACTCTTATCTGACACTGTTTTGGAGTCAGCGAAATCGCATGACGTGTTCTATAGAAAATACTTCGCTGACTTCAAAACAGTGTCAGATAAGAGTTATTTCATACTTTTTAGTGTACTTTGAAGGCGGTTTATTTTTTTGTTAAAAAGAAAATATTTCGCTGACTTCAAAACAGTGTCAGATAGGAGTTATTTCATACTTTTTAGTGTACTTTGAAGGCGGTTTATTTTTTTGTTAAAAAGTTAATTTATTTTGTTAAAAAGTTAATTTATTTTAGAATTTTTAGTTTCATTATATACTGAATACATCTGCGTAACGTTTTCGAGTGTACAGGCCTGATGTTTTGTTGTGTGATTGCGTAAACAATGCATATTTATGCGATAGCAGCAATCGCGGCTGATTTCCTGTAATTTTTTTAAGAATTCCTTTGTCTATCTCCGAAACTCATCATCAGATCTATATGAAATTTATATGGGACTATTTCGGAATATACCCCTTTCGAACAAAAAAAGAATTTTGCAAATCCGTCTATATATGACGGAGTTATGCCCGAACATACATAAAAAAAAAATACAAACATCCGAATTGAGAACCTCCTCCTTTTCTTGAAGTCGGTTAAAAATTGGAAGATCCTAACTTCAAAACTGACGAACTTTCATACAAACTTTCATCCCCTATTTTACCCCCCTAGGAGTGGAATTTCCAAAAATCCTTCCTTACTGAATACCTACACTTTATAATATTAAATTTAGTGAAGTTTACTTTGAAATTGAAGGACTTGCATACACAACTTCATCCAACTTTTCCTCCCTTCGGTGGTGGAATAATCACAAACGCTGAGATAACTATACATTAATTTTCAATTGTCAGCCTAAACACAAAATTTGAAGATCCTAACTTCAAAACTGACGGACTTGCATACAAACTTTCATCCCTTATTTTACCCTCTTAGGGGTGGAGTTTCCAAAGATTCTTCCTTAGTGGATGCCTACACCATATAATAATACATTTTAATGAAATTACTTGGTTTATTGATTTAATTATGATTAGTTAGCTAATATAATATATAATACGGAAAGGTAAAAGAAATAAGCGTGGTTGCAGATCAAAGGTTTATCAAAGAGAACGAGCACAGACAAAAAACATGCAATAGAGACATAACATTAGGGACGTTCCAGTCGATTGTGATCATTTTCCAACATCCTCCCTTGATCGCAATCCCATGCCTGCCAGGAACTGTTGATGCTTCACTTTTGGTAGAGCTTTGGTAAGGCAGTCAGCAATCATCGAGTCCGTGCCAACATACTTTATTGTAATATCACCACATTTTACTTTGTCTCTGATGTAGTGGTGACGGACATCAATATGCTTGCTCCTAGCGTGAAAAGCTGAGTTACCTGAAATTTTAATAGCACTCTGATTATCACAGAACAATGTTATAGGAGTAGCCTTTGAAGCTGGCCACAGTTCAAGGTGCAGTTGTCTCAGCCACAGGGCCTCTTGAGCAGCAGCTGATATTGCCATATATTCTGCTTCGGTTGTAGATAAGGCAATAGTTTGTTGTCTCTTAGAGTTTCAAGAAATTACTGCATTCTGAAATATGAAAACATATCCAGTACATGATTTTCTATCTTCAGTACAGGATGCCCAATCAGAGTCACAATATCCTGTGATTTCATTGTCAACATTACTTTTATATAGTAGATTTAGGATTCAGGAGCAGAATTGAATAAAAAAAACAATGATTCTACACGTTATTAAATTATTTAATAACAAAACAAAATTACAAACTAATATTCTCATATAATTGAACTTTTTACATAAACTTAATGCCAAAATAAAACACCAATCACTTGTATAAACAAAATTAACGTACTTACCGAGATTTAACAACACTTTTAGCAACACTTAATTATAATTCTAACCACTCACAAATCGCGTCGACAACTACCGTTCCGTACGAAAGCCAACGAGCAACTGAGCATTTTGCAGGCGTACACCGCCTTTTATAGACATCGAAATGAGTTTCCTAAATCGGCCTATCCCGACGAAGCGTCGTCCTCGGCGCGATCTTCATGGTGCTCGGCTGGTAACGGAGCCAATTCTGGAGCTGGAGAGTCGCCACTGGGCCCAGCCATCTCAACACTGGGTTGAAGGGACATTGATGATGACCCTGTATTTGAGTCACATACTTCGTTATCTGAAATATATGAACACATCTCAGAAATTGCTATTACAGTTTTTATAGTGTGGGTTTACTTTTTGTAGGTAGCTACAACATGCAATTTTATATGAGATAACGTTAAAATTTGTGAGAGCTCTCATGACCGTTTTTCTGTCTTCCCAAAGTTGCCAACCACGCGTAGCGAGCTTCCACTGATCTAAAGCTGCACCTGTGAACAGATCAGACAGAAGGCGTCCCCCCTGTCTGAGGTTGACGGAGGCTTCTCTGATTCGCACGTCAACACTTCAGTTATTTAGTTCATAGACCGATACCTCTCATTATAGGTAGGTCTATTTGGACGTAGGCGTCTCTGAATTGCGCGTCCAACATATTGATGGTGTTATCATCAATAATCACATACTTGTCATAAATACCTAAATGGGTTCATATACTAAGTGCGGACGGAGGCATCTCTGAGTTGCGCGTCCTTTAAGTATGCATTATAAGTAATTACGGGAATGTTTGTGTGGATGGAGGCTTCTCTGAATCGCACATCCAACACAAAATTTCATCAGTCTAAATGCAGTGATCGACCAACGAGCCCATCCGCCACAACTCATTAAATAAAAGTAATTTAGGGATTTATACGTAAGGTAGTAAATTTGTAACACGAAAGATAATAAAAACAATATGCATGTGGTAAGTATATGGCAAATCAGCTCACCCGACCCCCGCATAGAACCAATTCAATACTCACCCTCGAAAAAGGCTGCACATGATTCTGGACACCACTCTCCGTTCCAGGGTACCATATACTCAGCAGCTGCTTGTGTGGTTTTGCCATATGAAGCACCGATGAGTTTTAACTGATAGCGACCACTGGGTAACACTTTAATCACCCGGTAAGGTCCGCGCATGCCAGGGTCTAGTTTTCCTGTAGACTGGGAATATTTAATTACAAAAACCAGATCGTTAACATCATATGCGCGTGGATTTCGCCGCTGCCGGTTGACATGAGAATCTTGTTTGGTTTGATTTTGCGTCAACAGTTGATGCGCTCTGGTTCTGCACAGCTCTCGCCAACCTTCGTGGTTTTCGGTCATCTCGATAGCGACGTCACGAATCAATGTTCGAACGATAGGTACTGTGGCGTCAGTTCCCACTAGGAGCTTCAGTGCTGAGGCTTGTGTAGTCTTTTGCTTGGTAATGTTTAGAATGAGTTGAAGCCTCCATAGTTGTGCTGACCATTCCGCATGTCTATGATTAGTTTCGATACGGATCATGTTCAGAACGGTTCTGACATATCTTTCTACCTGTCCGTTAGCGTTGTGCATTTCAGGTGTTATAAAATGAATATCACAACCGAACTCAGATAACAGAGTAGAAAACTGAGAAGATTCAAACATTCGTCCACGGTCAGCTACTAAAAGCTTAGGTACGCCAAAGAGTGAAATTGCGTTAGTAAACGTGCGCTTAAGCTCACTTACATCCTGCTTACGAATGGGATATAACAAGCAGAATTTTGTGAAAGCATCTACCATTAACAAAACAAATTTGTAGCCGTTAGATTCGGGTAATGGACCAAGTGCATCTATATGCAATGTTTGGAAAGGGAGACTAGGTTTTTCCCAAGATGTTATCAGTTGATGAGGGGCTCTAGGTATACGTTTATTGGATACACACACAAGACAGTGTTTTATATACTTTGCTACAAATTGGCGAAGGCCGGGAAACCAAAAATATTTGAGGATTAAGTCTATGGTCTTCTCCGCACCGATATGCTCGTGTTCATCATGAAAGATTCTCAATAAACTTAACCGGTGTCCCTTGGGGATAAAGCAAAGTAGTCTGGCCCCCTCACCCACTGGTGTATACCGATAATAAAGTAGCTCATTCTGACGGACATATCGCTGAGAATCTAATTCTCCATCCTGTAATTTCTGTAAAATGCCTTGCGTCTCATCGTCTGACGACTGAGCAATCTGTGCCCAGTTGCGTGGCCTAGATATCTGATGTACTTTAGTTGTGACTGGGTTTCGACTTAGGTAGTCTGCATGTGTCATCATGGTGCCTTTTCTATAGTCAATACTAAAGTTAAAATCTTGTAAATAGATCCACCACCTGGCAACGCGTGGGAGCAGGTCCTTCTTCTTTTCAGTAGCTTTGAGAGCATTGCAGTCCGTGACCACTTTAAAGTTTATACCCACTAGATAGTGACGGAAATTCTGCAACGCCCTCACGACCGCCAAAGTTTCCAACTCATAAGAGTGATACCTGCTCTCAGCGCCCTGTGTGGCTTTACTAAAGTAGGCGACCACATGCTTCGTACCGTCAGCCTTCCTCTGCATCAATACAGCACCATAGCCTATGCTACTAGCATCGGTGTGTACCTCTACAGGCAAGGACTGGTCGAAAATGGATAATATAGGTGAACTAGTCAAGCAAGTTATTATCTCTTGCCTAGTTTTCTCTTGTTCCGTACCCCAGCAAAAACTCACGTCCTTTTTCATTAAACGTGCTATGCAAGCGGTCTTAGTTGCATAGTCTCGAATATATCTTCTAAAATATCCCGCCAACCCAAGAAATTGTCGTGTCTGTTTGACATTACGAGGTGCCGGTGCATCGACTAGGGCTTGTATTTTACGTGGGCTCGGCCTAACCTGACCCTGACCAATTACGCGCCCCAAGTATTCGACTTCCATTGACAGAAATGAGCACTTTTGTAGGTTTATCGAAAAACCAGAACCAGTTAACGTTTCTAGCACCCTTTTTAACAAACAAATACCCTCGTCTATACTGTTACTCATACAAAGGACGTCATCAACATAGACTAAGACGTTGCCATCCTCAATATGACCGCGAAGGGTGTCATTAATGATTCGCTGATAAACTATGGGCGAGTTCGTCAAACCATAAGGCATTCGAAGATACTCAAAATGTCCCTCCGGTGTGACGAATGCCGTCTTGTGGATTGAACCGTCTTCAATGGCAATTTGGTGAAAACCCGTGGCCATATCAAGGCTGGTGAAGTATTTAAAGTTACCTAACCTATCAATGTGATCATCGATGAGTGGCAGGGGATATCGGTCTCTAACAGTTAGTCGATTAAGTGCTCTATAGTCGACACACATCCTGTCGCTTCCGTCTTTTTTTTTAACTAATATAATGGGACTTGCATACTCGGAGTTAGACTCGCGAATGATACCCTTATCTTTAAGGTCGCGCACGATTTCTCGGACTTTAAGTTTCTCCGAGTGTGATAGCTTGTAGGGTCGGTAAGCGACGGGTGTATTGTCCGTTACTTTGATAGACATCTTGCCGGTGGTGACAGTAGTCGATGCGGTACCCGAAATGAAATGACTTGAGAATTGTTTTACTAACGTTATAAGACGTTCAAGCAAGCGGTCTTAGTTGCATAGTCTCGAATATATCTTCTAAAATATCCCGCCAACCCAAGAAATTGTCGTGTCTGTTTGACATTACGAGGTGCCGGTGCATCGACTAGGGCTTGTATTTTACGTGGGCTCGGCCTAACCTGACCCTGACCAATTACGCGCCCCAAGTATTCGACTTCCATTGACAGAAATGAGCACTTTTGTAGGTTTATCGAAAAACCAGAACCAGTTAACGTTTCTAGCACCCTTTTTAACAAACAAATACCCTCGTCTATACTGTTACTCATACAAAGGACGTCATCAACATAGACTAAGACGTTGCCATCCTCAATATGACCGCGAAGGGTGTCATTAATGATTCGCTGATAAACTATGGGCGAGTTCGTCAAACCATAAGGCATTCGAAGATACTCAAAATGTCCCTCCGGTGTGACGAATGCCGTCTTGTGGATTGAACCGTCTTCAATGGCAATTTGGTGAAAACCCGTGGCCATATCAAGGCTGGTGAAGTATTTAAAGTTACCTAACCTATCAATGTGATCATCGATGAGTGGCAGGGGATATCGGTCTCTAACAGTTAGTCGATTAAGTGCTCTATAGTCGACACACATCCTGTCGCTTCCGTCTTTTTTTTTAACTAATATAATGGGACTTGCATACTCGGAGTTAGACTCGCGAATGATACCCTTATCTTTAAGGTCGCGCACGATTTCTCGGACTTTAAGTTTCTCCGAGTGTGATAGCTTGTAGGGTCGGTAAGCGACGGGTGTATTGTCCGTTACTTTGATAGACATCTTGCCGGTGGTGACAGTAGTCGATGCGGTACCCGAAATGAAATGACTTGAGAATTGTTTTACTAACGTTATAAGACGTTCAAGTTCAGCACCTTTAAGGGGTGTATTGATATGCGAAGTCTCACCAGATACCGCATGGACGTCCTTTCCCACGGCCCGAGTTAGATACTGTCTATCCCTAGTCCGCACGTATGTGATACCATCCCGGTTTAGGATATCAGTTCCTATAATTACAGGCGTAGTCATACAAGACCCCGGTACCACTACAAAGTCGGCCTCAATAGAGATACCATCGAACTCAATCGTTAACGTAACAAAAGAATCGGCATGTATGGCAGTGTCACTAATTCCCTTCAAAACACAATGCTTAGGCTTCCGTTCACATGTAAAATGTTTCAATGCCTCAGAGGAAATCAATGAAATGTTCATGGCACCACTATCAATCAGGACATCCACAGGGATGCCCTGTATAATTGCAGTTTTAAGGTCATTATTTTGCGGGGAACCAGCCACATGCGTGCTACATAAATTAATGTTTTTCTTATTACGAGATCCCGATCTTTCCTTAGCAAAACACACATCTTCGCTATGTCCCGGTTTTTTACAAAAATTACAGACCAACCTATTGGCACTGTTAGTACTGGGATTAACGTTAGAAGTTTGATCAGTTTTTTGTTTTTTGGGACAATTGTGAGATTTATGCCCTTGTTGTCGGCAAATAAAACATGTCAGATTTGACGAACGATTACGAAACATCGGTTTAGAAATAGAATTTCGATTCTCGAGTTTAGTGCGCGTAGGTTTCACGTAAATAGATAAAAATGAAACCAAGTCATACATTTGAAGGTTAGCGTTAGCAGCCGCAGCCCTAACTTGAGGATCCGTAATGCCACGAATAACTATCAGGGTTCTTAGTTCGTCACTTAGGCCCTTAACAATTTTAAGACGCAATAATGTCCTTCTTGCATATTCAGCGTAAGTGCTGTATTTATCGGAGGTAGCATGCATCGTATCATATAAGATGTTCGCGTAATCGAGTTTTCGTGGACACAAAGGTTTGAATTCCTTAACAAAATTGCTCCATGTTCGGTCGCTAGTTACCCATTCGTTTAGCCAAGAACGCGCGTCACCTTTGAGGCATATTGATACGCGTGACAGACACTCTGAATCGCCCCAGTTATTAGAAGACCTAGCCCGCTCAACTTCCTCACACCACACGTCTATATCATGAATCGTAGGGTCAAAGTTAGATACGAAATACCTCTGTGTTCTGTCTGAGTTAACGGATCTAATGGCTTCGGCTAATATTCGTGTCGAATCCGACACTACCTGTACATCGCGACCGTTTGCATTAGCACTTGATCCCTCGGACGCCGTAACCTCAAACGCGGGTATATTTAACGCGGTGATAGGACTAGGTAGCTGTGTTTCAGACAGTGACGCTGTAGCCTGAAGGGCCTGATCATTCTGCGATTTACCTAGCGGGGGCGTGTACGATGTAACGGTTGCACTGTTTTGAACTGGCTGGTTATTAGTCGTGATACGTGAGGGAGAACGTTCAGTTTCTAGTGAGTTTAAACGTGACAAAATTGATTGTAATGTCTGTTGCATGGCTTTGTTTTGATCACGAGGATAATGGTTTGACCGCGAACGCGTTCTACTTCTTGATCGTGATCCGTACGGAGAATAATTTCGATTCTTAGAGCGAGTTCTATTCCGAGAACGAGATCTATACCGAGATTCACGATCCCTATCATGTCGACGCGACTTGTTGCGAGAGTTATGCTGTCTATCAGCCATATTCAAACACAAACAACAATTAGAAACAATAAGTAAACGGTTAATTGGTGTTTTACTTTTCTCTTTTTTTTTTTTGCAAATCAAGAGGGTACTACGAAAATAAAACCATGGGCGTGTATTATAAAAGTATCCCACTTCTGAATTTAGGATTCAGGAGCAGAATTGAATAAAAAAAACAATGATTCTACACGTTATTAAATTATTTAATAACAAAACAAAATTACAAACTAATATTCTCATATAATTGAACTTTTTACATAAACTTAATGCCAAAATAAAACACCAATCACTTGTATAAACAAAATTAACGTACTTACCGAGATTTAACAACACTTTTAGCAACACTTAATTATAATTCTAACCACTCACAAATCGCGTCGACAACTACCGTTCCGTACGAAAGCCAACGAGCAACTGAGCATTTTGCAGGCGTACACCGCCTTTTATAGACATCGAAATGAGTTTCCTAAATGTAGTATATAATTTTTAGTACCCTGTAGATACCTAAATATCCTTTTGACAGCATTCCAGTGCTCTGTGGTGGGAGCTTTGTTATAACGACTCAGTGTATGTACTGCATAACTTATATCAGGCCTTGTTCCTTGTGAAATATATAACAAGCATCCAATTGCTTCCTGGTAGGGTGCTTCACAAACATTACCAGTAGAACTCGAAAATTTTATATCTGGCTCCATAGGAGTACTTACTGGTTTACAACTTTCCATCCTGAAGCGTTGTAAAATATTTTCTATATATTTTATTTGATCAATGGAAATACCTTCATCACCATATGATATTCTTAGGCCAATATAATAAACTGCTTTTCCCAACTCTTTCATTTTAAAGTTTTTAATTAATTTCTCTTTTATTTCTATAGCCAAATTTTTGTTGTTGTAAAATAGCAAAATATCATCAACAAATACAGTTAAGAACAATATATTGTTTTCTTTATTTTTTATATAATATACACATGGATCCAATTGTGAACTTGTCAATCCAATTTTATTCAGATAGTTATGCAACTTTTGATTCCAAGTTCTACTTGCTTGTTTTAATCCATATATTGATTTGTTCAACTTGCAGACTTGTTGTGATCCATTTTCATAGTGTGGTGCTTGCGTCATATATAATTCTACATCTATATCACCTTGTAGAAATGCTGACACAGCATCAAGTTGTTCTATATGTAAGTTATATCTAGCTGCTAATCCAAGTAAGTATCTGATGGATGTTAAGCGTGCCACAGGTGCATAGACATCAGTGTAATCTATACCATATCTTTGTTCAAACCCTTTGATTACTAGCCTCGCTTTGTACTTTGTTATATGTCCATTAGCATCCAGTTTTGTTTTAAAAACCCACTTACATGGAATTGCAGATTTATCACATGGGAGATCAGAGAGAGTCCATGTGTTGTTTTCTAATAATGAGCTGTATTCAGTATCCATAGCTTTCATCCACTCATGTGCATTTTTGCTATCCAAAGCTTGCTTGACAGTCTGAGGTTCATGCAGTGCAGTCTCAGATTCATATTGGCATAAGTAGGTAGGCATAGTTACATTATTTTTCCTTGGTCTCATTAAACGGGTGTAAGATGGCTTGAATGGGCTGACAGGACTTTCTGGAACATAGTCATCATCATCATCATCTCCACTAATGTCAAGGGTGGTATCATTCTCTTTGACTGTACACACAGTTTTGCATGAATTATCACTCATAATAGTATCATTGAAAGTCTCATTTATGTTATCTTGTAAACTGTTTAGTTGCATCAGTGCAAAATTCTTCTCTACACTATCCTCCAAAAATATGACATCCCTACTTCTAACTATTTTTCCTTCTTCTTTATCAAATAGTCTGTAACCTTTCGATTCTAGGCAATATCCAACAAATATAAGCTCCTTTGACTTACTATCCCACTTCAGTCTTTTTGGTTTAGGAATGTGTACCATTGCACGGCAACCAAATACTCTTATATTGCTTATATCTGGCTTTACACCTGTCCACATTTCCTCCGGTGTTTTGAATTGGAGAGACTTGGTGGGTGAACGGTTAATCACATAAGCAGCAGTGGACACAGCTTCAGCCCAAAACTTTTTTGGTAGATTACAATCAATGATCATACACTTTGCACGTTCAGTCAATGTACGGTTCATTCGTTCACTCATTCCATTCTGTTCTGGAGTGTATGGAATGGTAAGTTGTCTTTTAATGCCAGAGTCTTTACAAAACTGATCAAATGCTTCATTCACATACTCCTTTCCGTTGTCAGACCGTAATGTTTTTATCTTAACTTCCAACTGATTTTCAACTAAATTTTTAAACTCCTTAAACTTTTCAAGAACTTGAGATTTAGAATGCATAAAATAGACAAATACCTTTCTTGAATGATCATCTATAAATGTGACATAGTATTTGGCACCACCAAGTGACTTTTCTTCCATTGGGCCACATACATCTGAATGTATTACCTCTAGGAGACCAGAAGCCCTTGTACCAACATTTTTAAACGGCTGCCTCGTTTGTTTACCACGCAGGCAAGTATTGCAGATCACATTTTTGTCTTGATTCATTTCCATATCAATGCCATCAGCAGACTCTTGAAGTTTCTGCAGACTTTGATAGTTCAGATGACCCATTCTTTGATGCCATAAGTGAACTGAGGACAACAGAGCATATGTTTCATTGTGTACAACATACAAGCTATTTTGTGTGTAACCTGTCATGATTAGCTTTGAGTTTTGATATATTTTGCAACAACCTTTGCTGAACCTTACATCACAATTATTTTGTGTCATTTGATGTATTGACAACAAGTTTACAGCCAGATCTGGGACGTACAAAACATTTTTCACTTGTATAGTTCCTATTAACTTGTTGCTATCTCCATCATAACTATTTATGTTAACTTTGCCACATCCCTTCACAGACAACATTTTATTATTGGCTACTTTAATGTTACCAACTGAAGCAGGTCCAAAATCATATATCCAGTCTCTATTGTTTGTCATATGCATCGCAGCTCCCGAGTCAATGTACCAACATCCATTTTTCAGTCCAGGAGAGACAGGAAACGCCGCCACAAAGCTGGAAGTATCATTGGTATTTTTATTATTTTTATCATTATAATTATTCTTATGACTTGAGCCTAGATTTGAACGACAATTTTTTGATATGTGCCCATATTTATTGCACTTGAAACAACGGGGACCTTTGCCCGAGGGTTTGTTAAACTTAGAATGATTTTTGTGATAGTTTGAATAAAAAGCTGCTGACTCATTTTCATTTTTCACATCCTGTAGTATTTTAGTTTTAACTAAGTCCATACTAATCTTCACACCTGAGCTTTCCATTGCCATAATCATTGGCTTATATTGTTCCGGTAGCCCTGCGAGTAGTAGGGTACCTAACCACTCATCATCGACTAAGAAACCTATGTTCCGAAGCTTGTGTGCACATGTTACAACTTTATTCACATAATTCTCTACGTTACCGCAAGATTCTAGATTTGTGGTAATTAATTCCCTTAACAAACCCACCTTCCTTGTCAATCCAGAGTCATCAAATGCTTTACTCAAATTGCACCATACCTCTTTTGCCGATGTTGCATCCTGGATGTGGATGTAATTTATCGGATCCACTAACAAAATTAATTTTGACCTTGCTTTAGTGTCCTCAGTTTTTGTAAAACTTTCATCTACTTCATTTTTGACACATTTCCACAGCTCCTCGTGCTCTAAATACGTTTTTACAGCAAAACTCCACGTGGCATAATTATCACGGCCTCGCAACTTCTCAATATGTGCCAAATGTCCATTGGATGCCATGATCGCTGTAATGTATGCAAATAAATGCGTAATATTCGTGATTTCGCTGAAAAAAAAACTATTCCTTGAAATACCGAAGTTCAGAGGTTAAGTATGCCCGTATGGCCGGTACCGTAATTAAACTTTTATTTCTATTCAGAACTAAACTAATCGGGCGTCTGGGCCCATAACCTAATGAAATTACTTGGTTTATTGATTTAATTATGATTAGTTAGCTAATATAATATATAATACGGAAAGGTAAAAGAAATAAGCGTGGTTGCAGATCAAAGGTTTATCAAAGAGAACGAGCACAGACAAAAAACATGCAATAGAGACATAACATTAGGGACGTTCCAGTCGATTGTGATCATTTTCCAACACATTTAGTGAAGTTTACTTTGAAATTGAAGGACTTGCATACACAACTTCATCCCCCTTTTCCTCCCTTCGGTGGTGTAATTATTACAAACGCTGAGATAACTATATATTAATTTTCAATCGTCAGCCTAAACACAAAATTTGAAGATCCTAACTTCAAAACTGACGGACTTGCATACAAACTTTCATCCCTTATTTTACCCTGTTAGGGGTGGAATTTCCAAAAATCCTTCCTTAGTGGATGCCTACATCGTATAATAATACATTTAGTGAAGTTTATTTTGAAATTGGAGGACTTGCATACCCAACTTCATCCCCCTTTTCCTCCTTTCGGTGGTGGAATTATCACAAACGCTGAGATAACTACACATTAATTTTCAATCGTCAGCCTAAACACAAAATTTGAAGATCCTAACTTCAAAACTGACGGACTTGCATACAAACTGTCATCCCCTATTTTACCCTCTTAGGGGTGGAATTTCCAAAAATCCTTCCTTAGTGGATGCCTCCACTGTATAAGGTATCTTCGTGCAAAATTTCAAATCTCTAGGTCCAGCGGTTTGGGCTGTGGGCTGATATATCAACAATCAGTTTATCATTTTATATATTAAAAGATATTGGTCTTTTTTAATGTGGTTTCAAATAAAAAATATGTCTTCAACATGTTATTTTATGTCATGCATTACTATAATTATAATTATTAATTTGTTACGTTTATAATTCGGAACCTCTGATTTAATATTGTTGCTCTGAGGTGGGCGTTAATAGCTGCGACACAGTTTTTAACTACTGCAGTTGTTATCGTTTTATATGTTTATTGTATAATATGTTTTTGTTCTGAATAAATAAATAAATAAATAAATCAACAGAGACAAGACGAAAATGTTAATAGTGGACCGGGTCGAACTTAATAGAATGGATGTACTAAATGTAGCAAATTGCGAAGTTGTACAAAGCTACATCTACCTCGGCTCTACTATTTCCAATACAGGAGGCTGTGAAGAAGAGATCAGAAGACGCGCTGAAACTTGGTCCTTATGACTGCAAGATCGCCGGAAAATCGACGCACTGGAGATGTGGTGTTGGAGACGTGAAAATTCCGTGGACGGCCTTTCGTACCAATAACTCGATCCTCAAGGAGCTTCGAATAACAGATAGGCTTTCGTCGACTGTGCAGCTTCGAATTCTCAAGTTCTTTGGTCACATCTCCAGAAACGAATACTCGATGGAGAGACTTGTTGTCCAGGGTCAGGTTGAAGGCAAACGATCTCGTGGCCGATCACCCACTCGTTGGACTGATCTTATCAGGACGGTAACCCAATCTACCATGGTACAGTGTTCTCGCAGCGCTACGAACCGCCATAAATGGAGAAGCATTGCAAAAGCAGTAACCCAAGTAAAGGAGAACATTGACGTCAAAGACCCTCCATGTACACCATCTTTTGCAACCACGACCACTCTGACAAGAGTGCCCGACTGAGAAGAAGATATGAGTAATACCAAGTCCAAGTATTGGCCCGCGAGCTTCACATCGCGGATTTTCATATATATAGGTAATTCATGATTGTTGTAAAGATTGTGCTAATCCTGATTAATATACCTACCGGCAAATCGTATTTAGGCGATTTTTTTATTTTTTTAAACAAACGGGACTATGCTGCATAGGTCCATTTAAATAAAATTATTATCAATTATTGGGCGATACTTACTCCTTAGTGGCGGCAATTACTGATAGCCCTCCATTGGTTTCATTTGAAACGTAAAAAGTTATCAGTCTAATGCTATATAGAAACTGATTGCAATAATGTTACGTAATGTTTCCTAGATTTCTATACGGAAGTGGTTATTTTCAGCTCATAAAAATATTGAACCTTTTACTACTATAATAATAAACGTAATTGAGTAGGTATGTACTTCGTTACCCATACAATTTTACAAAATCAATAATACGAACATATTAGTACATGAAATAAATTACATGAACATTTGCACAAATTAAATTACATTCTTTAAAACGTATAAGTATTTATTATCCGTGCATAATAAATGAGGTACACACACGATTATACCTTCATTTTCGTTCAACGTTTGGCGCACTACTATGGGTCGTAAATATTTGCTAGTTGTATTTTCCATATTTGCTCTGCTCGCCCATATCACACAGGGTCAAGTAGTTTGGGAGTTTGGCAAAGATTCCCGCAGTAGCAATGTTATAGCTCATAACAAAGGCGAAATATCGATACTTAATAAAGTTACTCATGCGCAGTTTAGTGTAAGTAATAAATATTTGAGATATTGATTATTTTGTTTCAAAATGGAAAAAATCCTCGGAAATCCTAGGTAATCCTAATGTAAAATTAAATCAGCCAAAAATTCAAAATATTTCAGGTACCAAATTGTATGAAGGTGAATTACGTACGTGTAACGGTGGTGAACCAATGGACAACACCAGCGGTATCATTCAACAAGCACACAAACACAATCACCATTAGTTACCTGCTTCTGCAGAATAGCAGGTCTAACTACGATATTATCGCAAAAGCTAAGCAAATACCTAACTGTGGAGGATACTCGCAAAAGAGAACCACTCGGCGTTCCAAAAGGACTACAAAACCACCGCCGTCAGATGAGTACGATGATAGCGAGTATCATGAATAAGGTCATGGTATACCTTCCTGGAGCCCAAGTCTGCTATTACAATGTTCCAATGAACTATCAGTGGGGTAGTCTACTAATTCAATAGAGTTAAAAACCATTATGATTTTAGTAGACACCGGACATTAGTTTCAATGGCAATGAAGTTATAGGTAATGGGATCGTGTCAGAATGACATTTTTTAAAATAGCAGACTTGTCCCATAATATGGCTTGGCTCATAATATCCCTATACTGTTAAATTACTATTATTATTAACTCAATAAAGTATCTATTCATAATACGCATTCCTGAATTCCTCATGTTGATCCACTATCAAATAAAAAGTATTACTATTATACAAAGGACGACTCAAAGGAACGAGGTAAAGGGACATCACTTTGGTAAATAGTACTTTCGTGAGTACTAAGTAATTCTAGGCAATTGAGGTTGTACCACGTGGAATGGAAATTACAAATCTTGGAAATTTTACGGTAAATCTTTAGGTCATCCGTGAATAACTCGAACTGAGATCTAATGAGTTCACCAGTATCGTTTATTAAGATCAAAAAGAAAAGTGGACCTAAATTGGAGCCTTGTGGGAATCCAGAGAAAACAACACCTTTTATCTATAGGCGCGTATTACCAGTAGGTGGGATCGGTTATGTAAATAGGACCCTAAGCAATGAACCAGGGGCCCAAGTCTGCTATTACAATTGTTTTCCAATAAAATATGAGTGATGTCAGTTGATTTGACAGTTTTGGTAGTCAACTAATTTAATTGTGTCGAAAATATTATGAATTTAGTAGACGACACCAATTCGCTAAATGGAAATGGCATTGTAATGGGATCGTGCCAGAATTTCATTTTTGATTTAAAATTCAGATTCGTGGGCCCATGAATTAAGAATAGCGCGATTCACTAGGTCAAACGCCTGACGAAAATCTGTAAATTGCATACCTAAACTACTTACCTGATTTTTAACCCCCGGCTCAAAAAAAAAGGGGAGAAAGCAGATTTTCTCGCGCTGAAGGAAGAAATATAAGGATAAAGTTGTGAGGAATTCTAAGCTACTTTCACTCGTTCAATCGATATGAAATAATGTTTTACGATTACCTGCCGTTTGTGGCAAATTAGTGTATGTCTATGAATGTGTAAAGCGAATGAACGAATTAATGAGTGAATGGATTTGATATGCAGCACTGAATTTAAACATGTTTCGTCCCGGAAAAATATAAGTAGTAATATTTTGATCAATGCGTCATCAAGTCGGAGGCCGCTATGTAGGTAAATAAAATAAAAAGTAATTTTAAAAAAAATTATCAACTTTAAAATACACAAAAAGATATGAAATAACTCTAATCTGATAATGTCTTGAAGTCAGCGAAATATTTTCAATGGAATTAATTATTTTTTAATGCGATGCGATGATATCAGTGGTAGTAACGTCAGATACCGAGACGAAGGTCCCGGGTTCGAACCAATGAGCTTGAGCTTTCAGTGAAGGAAAACATCGTCAGGAAACTATAGCACAGTGGTAGGATACTTTGTAGAACCTCATCATCGCATCATCTTTGAGGCATGTCAACATGCATCATTATAATCGACACAACCATTTTATTATCGTCTGTATCTATGCTTAGGTATATCTTTTTTATATTTAATTATTTGGAAAAAAAAGCCAAACATAGTCATAAAAAATATATAAAAAATGTAACCTTGCTGAGTTTCTTGCCGGATTCTTCTCAGTTGAAGGCCGAGTTCCGAACCGGTGGTAACTTCAGTAAATTTGACCTTCATAAGTGCCCTTCTGGGGCCTAAATTGAATAAATGGCTTTGACTTTGACTTTGACATTACCAAGTGTACATTAAATTGACCAAAATAAATAACACGATTATTACTGGTCTTCATTAAAAATAACAAACCCAACTAAGTACCTACCTTTATTTAGTAATTTGCATGCATGAAACAAGCGGTCGTGAATTGTTCAATTATATTCACTTGGATTATGGAAAAAATAAACTCAATTTTGTATTTAATTTTATTTATCATAAATATTGTTAGGAGCCAAGTCGTATGGGAGTTTGGAAGTGATGGCGCTGAAGATTCCATCACAGCTGAAAACAGTGGTAGAATACTGCCACACATGAATAAAGAGGTGCAAATACACTTACAAGTGAGATTTTTGCCCCGCAATATCGCTAAGGGGGTTATACTTATTTTTTTTTTGGGTTAAAAGTTAAAATATAATGTTCTGGCCAGGATTATGTCTCTCTGTACAATCAAAATCCACGAGTTTTGAGATCTCGAAAACGATTTATATGAAATCCTTACTAATATTATAAATGCGAAGTGAGTTTGTTTGTTTGTTTGTTACGCTTCTACTCAACCGATCACGATGAAAGGCTTGCAGAGATAGCCTATGGCTATGGTATGGAGATGGACATAGGCTACTTTTTATCGCGAGAAAGCGGGTGAAACCGCTGGAAACAGTTAGTTTACTATATAGGGGTTTTTGGGGGTGAAAAATCGATCTAGTATAGGTCTCATCGCCTGGAAAACGCGTTTTTCCGAGTTTTCACGCAAATGGTAAGATCGGTAATTACACGCAAAATAATCAAGCTCAGAGATCAAAGCTTTAGAATTCCGTCTCGTAGGTCGTGGGTGCGATCCCCGATCGGCTGGGCTATTTTGTATCTCCGGTCGAATCTTTTTGACCTATTATTTATTTTTTATCTTTTCTATAGTATTGCTTTGATATTATTATTATAAATGAAATTAGGTTTGCAGCGTTACACGCCGTATATTCCTATCACACTACGACTTTTTGTAATCAACCGTAATCACATAAATTATAAACAGGTGAAAGAATGTGAGAACTTGAGTTACGTGCGCGTGGACTTAACAAACCCGTGGGTGACACCCGTGGTGGACCTGAATACTCATAGAAACATCCTGACCATCACACACCTGTCGCAAGATAGCAAAGCACTTTTACAGTATAAAGTCATTGCAAAAGCTAAACAAGATAGACGCAAACTAGGATGCAAGATCATGAACGACGTTCATTGACGACTTAAAAAAGTTTGGCGATGCAATGTTGAAAGTATCTTTTTAAATAAATACAACCAATCCATATAATTGTCGTTTGATTATTGACATTTACTACTATCTTATCCAAGGAACTGAGAGCCTACTCCAAAAAACGATACACGATATTGCGAGCATGGTTTTGAAAATATTATAACCAATATAATTGCAGCAAACTGACGAGATGTAAATATTGTGCAATTCTATCGGTTAATATTTGACAACGATGATCGGACTATCGTGTATCGTTTTTCGTAGTAGACCCCCGAGCGTAGCGAGGGATTATAAAGTAGAATCCTGAGCGGAGCGAAGGATTCAATGTAGGTTCGTCACTCGAGCTTAAAATAGTGTTGCTTCCGAAGTGGAAACTCTACTTTTTATCACCTTTCCATGAGAAAATAAGTAAGTGCAACATAAATAAGAATAGTAGCTACGTTTATTAGGAACATAGATTTAGAATTTTCTACTACAGATTAGGAACAATAAGACATAGAAACAATTAGAGGCTCATGTTTATATTTGAAGCACCACCATCCGTTACAGTTGTACATTCATTCATTTAACCAAATCAACAGACAAACTACAACTAAATAAAATATTTAAAATCTCATCACTTATCTATATCTTGTAAAAATATTTGAAATCTTTTCTCTTATCGTTAGGTTTTTATAAAGATCACTTGCCGATTTAAAGTCAAAGTTCGGATGAAAGTAAGAGATAAACTTGGCTAAGTAAGAGAGTAATACTGTGGCTAACTTAAGAATTGTAAGTAAGTAAGTATTAATTGTTGGTTCTCATATAGCCGAGCGTCATATAGCACGATATCTACTTCATATAAGAAAAAGACCTCCTATTTAAGTATTTACTAGTATCAATTATATGTAAAAACTGGCTTAAGTTTTTACGTTTATGTACTATGGTTGGATTTTTATTACATGAATATAAATAAATTGCAACACGGTAAGAAACAAATTGTAGCTGTTATGAGGCTGTAATAATTATATAAATGATTTATGTTACTAAATTTCAAATTGCATGCCACGCTATCGAAAGATTTGTACACAACCCACGAAGAGAATGGAACGACAACATCTCCTCATTTCATTGTGTATTATCAAAATATGGCTGCATATTGTATTCGGACAAGTATTGTGGAAGTTTGGAAAAGATACACCCAATAGTGTTGTACATACAAATATCACTGGAGATGTGTGGTTATATAATAGCTCAACGCGTGCTACTTTTAAAGTTAGATTTTTATTTATTTTTAACAAATATTGGCCGGTTTGACCCGATTGGTTTGTCAACGCCGATATCAGTTGATGTACCAAGTAATTCAAATTCAAAAAGCTTTTATTCAATTTAGGCCCTGATAAGGCACTTATGAACGTTAACAAATGGCTCTACACCGGTTCTAAATACAATTTGAACTGAGAAGACTCCGGCAAGAAACTCAGCAAGTCTTTTTTTTATGTGTACTTAGAAGTTATACAATTACAAAATATATATAAAGATAGCCTGCGAAGCGAACAATTCATTCAAATGCATTCTTGTAATCTACAAAATCAGAAACTTTATAGTACCCTTTCGTGCATAACTTCTGTTTTACTATCTTTTTGAATCTATGTATATGTAGCTCTTGGATTTCTTTGGGTACTTTATTATAGAAACGTATACATTGCCCCTTGAAAGAGTTAAGGACTTTGCTGAGCCGAGTTAAAGGTAGTTTGTGCTTATTTCTAGTGTCCTACTTAGTAGATTTAAATGAGATGAGAGTACCTACAAGCTACACAAATGTATCTAAGGACAGATTTACTAGTAATAGTTATTTTTCAGACATCGGGATGTGACAAGATTGTATACGTCCGTGTTTGGGTAGGCAACCCGTGGTCTATGCCTGCAGTGACTTACAACAATCGAACCAATAAACTGGATATTATTTATATGCTTAAACATGGCAAGGACACTGCTAAATACACAATTATAGCTAAGTCTGCAAAAATACCTGGTAGTTGTAAGCGAAGGAGGAGGAAAACAACCACGCCAACATTCTCAGATGAGGAATATTATTGGGACTGAACCCCTAATACAAATTAAAGATTTTAAAGCAATATAATTTCTAATTTGCCGGGCTTTTTAATTTCTAGCCTGTTCATTTTATTACAATCAAAACCAAATATAGTGTGTGCGACATCTTCGCGTTATTATTATAAATAATTATACTGTGATTAGAATTTACTTATAATAGGTTTTATTTACCCTGACAGAAGCACTGCACGACAGAAGACCTTTTTTATTTTTTTCAGAAGACACGACAGAAGATAAAAAAATAATGACTGTCATTAAAAATATGTGATGTCTACCTTCCAAACACATAAACTTTTTCATTTTCGATATTATTTACGCGCAAAATTATAATTTGTAAAAGCTTGACGATACTTTACAGCCATTTAGGTTCGCTTATTTCAGAAGGTGGTTGAGGGTTTTACTGTTTTTTTTTTAAATATTATCCCAAATACAAGTGAAACAAATCAAACATGCATCCACTTCGGGAACGAGCCTGCGATGAGGTGCTGGCGAACCCGCTGCTCGCCACGCCGCCTCCAGAGCCCGAGAAACCTCGACCTCCAAGAGTTCGCAAGCGCCGGGAGTTCAAACTTGTTAGTTCTTCCAACCTATATACCTTAAAATAACAACATAAATAAAAAAGGTTAATCATGAAATAATTTGTTTTAGCCACCAAGATTTCCTTTGCTTTCGATAGAGTTCTATAATTGTTGGTGCAATCATCAGAAAGAGGTAATATTTAATTATTTTGCCACAGTGTTGATTAAACGCTTATACCTAAACGCTATTTAAGTTATAATACCTTCATGTCATTGTCCAACACTGGTGAAGTAATTAGTAAACTATTGCGTGGTTCCAGTTCTGGAGGTACCTATTGCATATGGCCATGATCGATTGGTCCAATAACTTGATAGAGTTTATGGGTATGAGTGAAAACCTACACTTTACCTATTTTCTGAAATGTCATAGTTTCTAATTATAGCTACAAATGGCAAAGCACAAGATAGACGACAATCCCCCGGAACTATTTCCAGAGTTGTACCTGAAGCCTCGCAGACTGGACTATTACGCGCGACAACTCGAAGAGAATATGGTTGTCAACAAGGAACTGTTGAAAAGAATTAACATTATTCAAAGAACTGGGGTTAGTCACTATAATTCTACTTATAACTAAAGCATTTTTTACCTACATTGTCACAATGCACAGTTTGAGATTGCTTGCTTTGAGACATTAACAACTAGTTTGTAGCGTCCGTCCAACGCATAGAAAAATATTTTTCTCCTCTCCAGGCGGAAAGCATCAACTTTCGTCCCGCTCGCGCTGCGCTAAACGAAAATGCCGCTTTCCGCCTCCGTCGAGGAGAAATATAGTATACACACTGGGCAGGAAATAAGAAAGCCTCAGATCACATGTTTGTCGACCTCGGCTTCGCCTCCGCCAAGAATTACGTGTGATCTGAGACATTTCTGACATTCCTGCAGGGGTATTTTAAAACATCGGATTCGATATCGGAAACGGATTCAAAAAATTATGAGGCGAATTTTAGCGATTGCTATTTTAATTTCCGAAAACTTTTCGATTCATCGAATTGATATTTCGGTAAAGAAACATCAAAAATATTCGAATTCGGAAATTAAAATAAGCAGTTGCGCAATATCGCCTCGGTAGTTTTTGATTCCGTTTCCGATATCGAATCCGAGCGTTTTAAAATACCCCTGCTGGTCTGGGTGAGTAATATACTATATTACAATTTATATTGACTATTGCAAATAATTGTCTAAGTTGGCTATTGCTAGAAGTTGCAGTATTGCAAATTACTTATTTGCCTATATTTAGGGTTTTGTGGACTGCTGGATAAAGCCAGAACCAACCAACACGTACAACAAGCTATTGTGCAAGCAGAGACAAAAGCATCTCGACACTATGCGGAAAGCCAACTTGTACTTTTACTCGAGGCTCCTCATTGCAGTTAGTATGCGCCTTTGCTACAATGATAATTTTTTCTGTGGTGATTTATATAGTTGTAAATTGCAACAATAAAAAAAATACTATTCTATTCCATTCTTTAATGGAAATGAGCACGAAAGAAAACAAGGATGACACTGTATATTGTGATAACAAAAATATAAAAAAAAATCTTTAAAGTTTATCGATGGCACCAAATTCAATACTTGGAGGGCAGTTCTGATTAAAACTCATCCAAATTTTGGGAGTTAAATAATCTCCTTGCAAACATTTTCAGAGATCAGAACAGCCACTTACAAAAGAGCTGGAAGAACAATGGCAAGATATAAAAAAGAAACTAATATTAGGAGCATCGTACGTAGTAAATCCTTAACGAATACAAGACACTTCACCGAATAACTGAAATACATAGTTTTCGTATTATTTTAGCTTACCTTTCATATTGTTCAAAACGGAGAAAATTGATCGTGGCATTAAAGACCCAGCATTCGATAAACCTCTTAATTTTCATCGAACAAAGTACGTAGGTACATAAGGGTCCATTTTCGGAAGTAGTTTTCCAGTAACATAAATACTTAATGTTAGATTACGCTCTTATTTAACAGAGTAGCAATGGATATCTGGGTAGATAATGGTTCGAAGATGGGCAGAGTCATTATAGAACTGTTCAACGATTTGATGCCGAAGACCTGTCACCTGTTCTTGAACTTGGTAAGAGGAGATGGCCGCGGGTACGGATATACCCGAACCAGATTTTTTAGGTCTGTAATACAATACATATTAGTGACTCGTAAATCTTAAACTTAAAGCTAAAATTAACAGTTTGGTTTTGTAATTTTTTATAGGATTGTGCCAAATCTTTACTGCCGAGGAGGCGATGTCGCCAAAGATAACGGTTTCGGGTGCTACCTGCCTGAAGGTGAGGTTGAACCCATGGAAGTAGAAAACTTCCAGCTCAAACACAGTGTTCCAGGTGATTATCCTTCTAAAACTCTGACAAATTATGCTTGTTGATTTCCTACGCACAAGGATTTTTTATATTTTAATTTCAGGTGTAATTTCAATGGTAGTGACTTCAGATAATGAAGTATATGGACAGTTTAATATAATCTTCAAACCTTTGCCCCAATTTGATGGCAAGCACATGGTTTTTGGAAGAGTAAGTAACCACCATTACCATAAGACTTTTTGAGTGTTCACGCACAACAGGCGCGGTGGGCGATTTCGTGTCCATGTTGGCCGCCAGTCAACAGCGCATAAAATTTATGTAATAAATTAAAAATTCAAACTGTGTACTATACCACTGTAATAGCTAATTAAATTGCTATGTTGCATCAAATACAATAGTAGTTGTTCTATTTGCGAAGATTAATGTCGACATTCATCTAGTCGCCAACGCCTCGGAAAGGCGATATTTAAAATTGAATGCCGTTTATAATCGAAGCTCCTTACTGCTACAGATAATAGCAGGTCCAACGCAAACTCTAGAGCGCATCAGTGCCCTGGGCCTGCCGCTGGGGAGCACGAGCGCAGACTGCATCGTGCGGGCGTGCGGGTGGTACACGCGCGGGGGCCAGTACCGCGACGGTACTACCAACACCATCAAGTTCCCAAAGAGGAATAAGAAGTAGTTACACATCACAACTATCGTTATTTGACGTGTATTCAATTTACAAGTTGTTTTTGAAATAAATAATTTTATATACAAAAATCGTATTTTATTCTATTGGATGATAAAAAATAAAACACCAAACTAATACCGATATTAATTTTCTAATAAATTTTATACCAAATCATTATAAAAATAAATTATAATTCTCAATGCGCACGACTCGACAAGAAACAATCAAATCGACCAATTACACAGCATTCACAATCAAACAGTCAATTAATTTCAAGTCACAATATATTCATTCTTTCATAATTTCGTCACTCTATTTTCACGAATAATCCACATGATAGTATTAACGCTAACAACTGAAACAAAAAAAAACATTATATTATTAGTATGTTGAATATGCTTGTGTTTGACCTCAATCTCACCAAGTTAAGTGATGGTGTGGCCGAATGTGGTAAGCACACAAAGCCTTGATGGAACTGACCCTCAAGTACAGCTGTCGGAATACACCAATTATGTGCTTGGCGACTGATTTTCAAAATATTCAGTAGGTACTACAAAATATTCTACCACCGTGCTATTGTTTCCTCACGATGTTTTCCTTCACCGCTCAGGCTCATTGTAGGAATCGAACCCACGACCTTCGTCACGGCATACGGCACACTTTGATGATTTTATTCCGCAAAAATATATATAAATATAGCTCACCATAATGATTGCGGCGACAATAGCAGCCACGCCGACGTATACGGCGTCCTCTCGCAGGAAGTCTGTCACTTTGTTGAGGCACCCATCCACGTACATCGTCGTTGGGTTCGACGATGATTTGCAGTCCAGTCGCTGAAACATGATAAACATGATTATTTGTATTACTACAATGCACGAAACAAAAAAATATTTCAAGAGGAATTTCCGCCCAAATCGCCGTGGCTTCACCCGCGTTCCCGGGTTGTCTCTCCCTGCTGTACTGTTTGTCTCTTTTTGGCAAATGTATGTATATGGGCTGTCAAAAGTGACTGTAAAGGTGAACGCACTCATATTCGAGTCGAACGCGTCGAACGCATCGAACGAAACGAATTTTAGAATTCTGTATATGAAATCTTATGAAAGCTCGCCTGCGTCGAATTGTCCGAATCTGGAAGAATCCCAGAAATCCTAGACAAATTCGAATGACGTCATCAGATTCGGCGCGGCTTATGCGGTCGACTCGACCGATGCGCTCGCATTCTATCAGTTGCAAACGACAAAGCAACACGCGAGTTGTTTTTCTTCTTTGGCGCGGTCGATTCTTTCGGTGCGGATATGTGTGCGAGGCGTGCGATTCGTTTGACGCGTTGAGCTCGGATAAGTGTGCGTTCGCCTTTAAGATGGTCCTTAGAATCCTCACCTTTCCAGGATATACTTCCCGGCAGCAACTCTCAGGGACATTGTCATTCCAGTCTTTATAGCTTTTAACCCCGCAGCACTGCAGGTACGTCTGCGTGTCGTCCCAAGACTTCGCGTACTCGTGTCGGACGCTGTAGTAGGGTATCGCGGCGTACATCTCCCGGTCGAGGGTAGTGAGGACCTTCTCGCGGAACACGAACTGTAGGATACCGCCCACTAGCATCACTACGAAGATGATGAACACTAGGATGTAGTACTGAAATTAAACCATTTAATTAGGTTAATTCTTTGTCTGTACAGATTATGTGAGAGGGAATTCGCTCCTAATGTGGCGAAGTTAGTTATTTCTTTATACTAAGATATCGTCATTAAAAGTGATCATTTGACTGAAGATACCAATTACAAAAAATATGACTGAGAATGTTTTGGGTGGGAGTTAGACAAATAGCCACCCTGAATTCATTTGATTTTCAGTTTTATTTTTCAAAAGTTCCAAGTCCTGAGTTACCCACCGTAAGCAGCATACACTTGACCTCCTTAGCGGCGCCGCAGCAGCCGAGCAGCGACAGCACCATGATGGCGACCCCCATCGCCACCACGACGGCCACCGACGCGATGAACATGTTGTTGCTCATCAGAGTGCTCGAGAACGAGCGGTATGACCACACCCATAGTCCCACTGCTAGCGCTATGGCGCCGCCAATCTGGAATTTATATAGTAGAAATTGCTGTAGTTTCTGTAATTTGTGATAGCAGTCCCCTAGGCTTCTATCTACTGAGATTTGTTTTATGGCTTTAGGGTGACACGAATGGCTAATCCTTATTTAGGACTCTTATGTAGCCACAGGCATATAGGCCAATCCTATTATTTAGGTTACTGTGTGGGCAGCGTCAACAAAACTCCAACTTGCGAATATAATTTTATTACGCTATATAGGAGTGCACAACAATAATAATAAGACACGAGTGTTTATCAAATGGCAACGGTTGAGAATGGGATGAGAGTGGCGACTGTGTGTGACGACTGCGTGTGACGACTGCTTATGACAACTGCTTATGACGACTGCAAGCGGCGCATACGGCGAACGCTTTATATTGCCGGGATAACGCTACGAGTCCCTACAATGGCCATTGTTACCAACCTCCCTGTGGTCATGAAAAACGGCACATATTCCTGGTACCTCGTACCAGGCACCAGCGATCATCTACGGTATCTTGACGTTACAGTTACAGCACACACAGTAAGAAATCACGCGCTACTCACATATGAGTAGGGATACTCATATGTGAGTAGCGCGTGATTTCATACTTCCGCCTATCCAGAATGGTAATTTTGTGAGAAAAATCGATATGACGCGATGTAGGCTGTAACATGATACAAAGCTCGAGCTATCCGAAGCAGACATATTTTGCCACATGTGCAGCAGAAGAAATATAAAACAGTACCTAAGCAAAGATTTAGTGCCAGTAATACTTACCTACAACTATGGTACAAAATCGCTGTGCCAAGTGGCGATATCTATCTATATCTGAACTAGACAGGATATGGCTAACTTCCATGGAATTGCAATAGGCAATGTATTAAAACGCCTTAGTCAAATCTCACAGTGATGTTACAGCTGAAGGAATCATATCTTATAATTCAGAAATGGTTGAAAATGCTTGGCATCAGAGAAATTAAGGCGCTTAGTGAGCCAATCATATAATCTGAGCTCCATTTATTAAATAAACTAGCTGTACCCCACGGTTTCACCCACGTTCCCGGGATAAAAAGTCTATAATACACGGGGATAAATTCCTATTAGTGAATGAATTTTTCGAATTCGACTGCGTTTAAACAAAAAAACTCTTCCACTTTATTATATTAGAATAGATAGATCAATCAATTGATGAACATGACATAGCTAGGTACTTACGAGAGTGATCACATTTATGCATATAAGGGAGAACTTCATACATCTGCCGCAACTGTCCATTGCGCCGCCCATTCCCATAGCAACTCTGTGGAATAGTCGGAAATATCTGCTTTAGAAATGAAAATCCAGTATGTAGCACAGGTCCATAGATCATGCATGAGTCTAGAGCGGATCAATAATGAATAAGGCTTCTATCATAAAATTTCCACAATGAATGGTTCTGAACTGCTCGCATCCAGTTGCCAGTGACACTAACCCTCTTACCAACTAAACCGAACATATTTTTATGAGAAGTATTTATTTTTTAATATTGAATTCAGCAAAGTTGTAAGCGTATAGGTAGTTAAGTAAGTACCATAAAACAAAATATATTTTATTTATAATCTGTGTATTGGTACGGTATAAAGAACGGAAATAAGAACGAACAAACGCACGCAACTGGCACCTATGTGGTGTATTCGCTTGAACCCCTTAGCGGTAAGTAGCAACCCCTCAACAAATTTACTTTAATTAGTCGAAAATTATAGCCTAGCACCACCTGTTGTAGCAACTGAGCTTTTTATTTCGACGCATAAAATAAGACCTACGCCATATTACCCTTTCTCGATAACATGTAACAACAAAACGAACGATAAGGAGGGAGGTCGACGGATACATAAACCGACTTCTGTTTTTCATTAGTATAAACTTATTCATCAAGTTATTAATTCAAATTCAAAATCATTTATTCAAATAGAACTTCGCAGGCTCTTATGAAGTCTGGCTCTAATACTCTCATACCGGTACGGAAGGTTGCATTTGCTAAGAAGAGCCGGCAATAAACTCAGCAATTACTCTTTTCAAAACAAGCTTAGATTAATTACATATTATTTACATTCTAATCGCACTGGCAACAATTGCGTGCCCCGCGGCAAAACTAAAAATAGTCTGAATGGATGTAACTAGCAAACTTAAGCAGACCAGTCCCCACAAGCAGCAACTGTTCACAAGTATGACGCATGTGGCAGCCATCGCCCTCCTCGCCATATTGGAGGGAAGTGAGCAACCCGTCACACAACGCCGCCGCCGCAAGCAAAGGCCTCACTTACTTAAAGCACTTATTACACGTTCCTATTTTTAGGATCCTAACTAGGAAATAGGAACGTGTAATCGCAGAAAGAACGGTTAGTGTCCTAAGTAGTGAGATAGGAAAGTCCCAACCGCTCTGCTTCCTTAAACAGGAAAGTGTAATCGCGTCGCTCCGATTTAGGACGTTTAGGGATGTAACATTGTTCTTCAAAACATCGATGTTTTGAAATAATTATATAAGGCTTCTAAAGTCTTGGCGTATATTTTGAGGGATGAATGTATAGGTCATTAGTAATCAAAAAACAATAATAGAATAATAATCCGTACAATATATAATTATTTCAAAACATCGATGTTTTGAAATAATTATATAAGGCCCTTCTAAGTCTTGGCGTATATTTTGAGGGATAAATGTATAGGTCATTAGTAATCAAGAAACAATAATAGAAAAATAATCCGTACATTGAAAGTACTACAATATTTAGAAATTAATACTTGGTACTTACTTACATAAAGTTCAATTTTGTTTTATTTTAACATAAAGAAGCTCATTTGTATTCATTGAAATTATAATTTGTGTGATCGGTTTGAGAGAATAAAAAACTTAAAACATCGGAAGAACATCGATGTAAGTATAGTTGTAATAAGCCCTTTAGGCAGACTTAAGGGCTTATTACACCTTCCTATATTTAGGATCCTAACTAGGATGGTTCTAACAAGGAAGCAGGAAGCTACTTATTACACTACACTATCTTGCTTTCTAACTAGGACGCGGCAAAGAGTATAGCAACTATACTTAAAGCGGGACGGACGACTCGTAGGGATGTAACAAAGGTCGATTTAAAAAAAATATTACTATACTTACATCGATGTTCTTCCGATGTTTTAAGTTTTTTATTCTCTCAAACTGATCACACATGTTAAAATAAAACAAAATTGAACTTTATGTAAGTAAGTACCAAGTAATAATTTATAAATAATGTAGTACTTACAATGTACGGATTATTTTTCTATTATTGTTTCTTGATTACTAATGACCTATACATTCATCCCTCAAAATATACGCCAAGACTTTAGAAGGGCCTTATATAATTATTTCAAAACATCGATGTTTTGAAATAATTATATATTGTACGGATTATTTTTCTATTATTGTTTTTTGATTACTAATGACCTATACTTTCATCCCTCAAAATATACGCCAAGACTTTAGAAGCCTTATATAATTATTTCAAAACATCGATGTTTTGAAGAACAATGTTACATCCCTAAACGTCCTAAATCGGAGCGACGCGATTACACTTTCCTGTTTAAGGAAGCAGAGCGGTTGGAACCTTCCTATCTCACTACTTAGGACACTAACCGTTCTTTCTGCGATTACACGTTCCTATTTCCTAGTTAGGATCCTAAAAATAGGAAGGTGTAATAAGTGCTTAAAGTAACTATTACACCGTCCTATTTTTAGGATCCTAACTAGGTTACTAACTAGGAAATAGGAAGGTGTAATCGCAGTTAGAACAGCTTCTGCTTCCTAGTCAGAGCGATCCCAGTTAGTATCCCAGTTAGGATCCTACTTAGGATCCTAGTTAGGATCCTACAAATAGCAAGGTGTAATAAGCACTTAATAATAAACGACTTCTATGTGGTTATACCATTGCTATTTTCAGAACCTACTAAATTGTTCTGTTGATTCACGATGAATCGGTTTAGTTAGGTATTTGTTGGCTAATAAGTCTAAACCTTCGTAAAAATAAACCAGAAGATATTTTCTTATTTATGTCCAAATTCTGCTTCGTCGTAGAAATCCACAGAAGTCATCATCAGGCACAAATAATGTTGATAATGTAAGTGCCTCTATATGTTACTGTAAAAGTTACTGCTTTATTGAAATTATATTACCTACTTACCCGTATTATTTATTTATTTATTACACTATCGTTTATACTAGTTTTATTTATTACAACTAACATATATATAAGTACACATATAGAGGTTGACATTGCAAACAAAGCTAGACTACATAAGATCTAGTGTACCGTGGTATTGATATTTAGGTCTCAGTTCTCACCTCCAATAAGTGTCTTCTTGTTTCTTGGACCTTTTTCGTTGTTTAGCTTTATATTGCGCAAGTCCAATTTCTAAAGTATTCTTCATTTTGACAATTGAGGTCCTGTTTTATCTGCTATTGTAAGCTCAATGGATAACAGGGAATGGACATGGAATGGACGGTAAGTTAATAGGTATGTCCAGGTATGTCATATTTTTATAAAACTACCCGCTACTTCACTACACAACTAATTTTAAATGTTATCTAAGAATACCATTGAGCTATTATTATTACGTATAGAGAAGATGCCACACATCACAACTGGCCATCCGGCCACACTTGTTGTTGTAGAACAATGAACGAAACGCGATAGCGCTACATGTTTCTACTGTCTGCTTAGACGACTAATTATTGTTTCAGTGCTAAAGAGAACTTTAGTTGACTCTAAAATCAGTCGGGTAAAAATGGGACATAACCTTTGCTTATGATAGCTTCTCTATACGTCATCATCATCATCATCATCATCAGCCTATAATGTCCCACTGCTGAGCACAGGCCTCCTTTCACAAATGAAGGTGAAAGGGAATGGGCAATACTCCACCACGCGTGCCCACTGCGGATCGGTGGAGGTAGGCTAGTGGTCAACCTACTGTTGGAATTTTTCAAGCCGCCTAGGAGGCATCCAACTAGCTTAACGACTATCACAATTAAGTGATAACCGGGACCAACGGCTTTACGTGCCTTCCGAAGCACGGAAACGCTCGATTTGAAATACCACTAGGCGGTCACCCATCCAGGTACTGACCACGACAGGCATAGCTTAACTTTGCCGATCGATTAAGAACGGCTAATCATGCTACACCACGAGCGCTTCACTATACGTACTTAGTAATAATAGCTCAATGAAAAATACATTGAACTTGTCTCCTACTTTATTTCCTAACGTAGGCAAATTAAAATGATTATTCCACTTTATTGAGAAACCTGTGAGTTCAGGCAATTACAAGAAAACCGGCTTTGATCTGATAAACTAAGTAGCAGCTAGGAGTAGAATATAATAGTAGTGTAGCGAACCACTACATAACGGAGTTCACAGACCGATAGACAGATGGCGTGCCGACACAATATCCTGCATCGTGCATACATCGCGCATACAAGCCCACTACATCCTGCATCGCGCTTGCAAAGATTTCTCGGCGATCTGCATATATACAACTGTCCGACAAGTACAGTTGGACCGCGGTCCCCAGGCACGATGTCCCAGCCTGGCGGAAGATCTTCCCTTTTAAATAGAGGTGTCATCCACCTTGCACCTCCATATTGGTGACCCCGACGTGATGGAATGGGAATAATTTCCAACCCTTCCAATCACTGAACATGCAGTAGCATCCTTCTGAGCAGCTTCCAAGCTCATCACTCCCACCGGCAAGCAGTCACACAGCAAGCCAGCTTCGCCTTAACCAGTTCCAACGCAGCCGATTCACCGTGCTTCCTGGTCCTGCAAGGCTCATCACAGCGACAGCACTCATCGCCCGCACAGTCCACCGCAGCACACGTCCGGATCTCTTCGGCTGGCTCACCCTCTCCGGCGTGGCAGTCTCTGCACCACGTGGACTCCCATGGCTCAACCCGTCGCAGCAATCCCGCTCAGTCTCGACTCACCGCAGACTTCCGAGCAGCACTGGCACTTGCAAGCTTAACGCAATGACGCAACTATAGATCGACCTCTGGTCTAGGAAGGGAGTGATGTAGCGAACCACTACATAACGGAGTTCACAGACCGATAGATAGATGGCGTGCCGACACAATATCCTGCATCGTGCATACATCGCGCATACAAGCCCACTACATCCTGCATCGCGCTTGCAAAGATTTCTCGGCGATGTGCATATATACAACTGTCCGACAAGTACAGTTGGACCGCGGTCCCCAGGCACGATGACCCAGCCTGGCGGAAGATCTTCCCTTTTAAATGGAGGTGTCATCCACCTTGCACCTCCATAGTAGTCTCAATTATAAGTGAGTTGTTCTACAGAATAGTTATATAAGTAGGTAGGTACCTATAACCTTTGTATGTTTGTATATGTAGTTAGCGAACTATATTTTATTAGTGTTGTACCTAATAACTACAAAGCCATTAGCTACTAAGTTTGATCAAACTTGCTGAAAAGCTGAATAGGTTCTTTGAAAAACCCAGGAACTATTTGTTTCTACTTATTGTAACTTATTTATGAAACTATTAATTTTATAAAGACGTACAATATTAAAATCTCAGATCATACTTTATTATTATAATTATAAATGACTGCGTTCACATTAAAACATAAGTAAACTTTATTGCAATTAATAAATAAACAAAATAAAAAAGTTTATTCAGACAGCAGATAATAAACAATTAATATAAACATTATGGTAATTCTGTAGGCTATAAAAAGGTCCCAATTAGATTTGCTCCTGGCTCTCAAAATAAATAAAGGTTATCGTTTACAAAAAGTTAATCCAATTAACTACCATAACTACCACTTGACTTGCGGCTAGCGTAGGATTTTAATTATAGCTATATCCAGTGCTGTTTCTCAGGTATGTATAACATGTCATTGTTTGGTATTTATGTCACGCACGCTGCATGCATTATCGAGCTAGTAGGTAGGTACCCGAACGTTCGTTGGTGAGAGAGAAGTACTTAACCAGCGCGGACGCAACTTCACTCAAGGTTCTACTGCGGATAACACAAGGTCCATCTAATGCCTTCTCTTACTGATGATAGATAATAATAGAAAGTTGTATTACATTGAAATAGGGTAACCTATAAACAAACTAAGTTATCCAATGTCTCAATCTTAAACCTGCACAAGTCGACAGCAACTTTGTTATAAAAAAACATTTAACGAAGTATATACAAGCATTTCACCTGAAAGACTCGTGGCGTTTGCGTTTGTTTGGCGCGAAATCCGATACTTCCTCGTAACGATAACTTTAAATGTTTCACTTTAACATCACTCTTACTTTCACGTCACACCACTGTTTATTACACCACTCGGTCTTATTCACTAGTTTTTCGACGTAACAAGTGCGTCGTGGTCGGTGGGACAGATTCAACTGGTTTGGTTCGTTGAGTTCGAGTCAAACATGCGTCGCCCCACCAAGCAGGTTATGGGGCAGCCTTCGAAGGCTTTGTTAGCATGTTTATACATTTGCAACCTGCAACTGGGTCGCTCAAGGTATGATGCATTAAGACCTCTTTATTAGATCAGGATGCGCAATGATCATGAGTGATGCGTGACTAATCCACCTGCTTATTTCTATCTATACATATAGATATGGATACTTTGTTGTGCCGTAATAAATCTTGAGGTCATATATGCGATGCATCTTTAAGGTCGCACCAATTAAATAAAACGGTCGCTAACTTTGTGAGCATAAGTAA
>OX596249.1:14687515-14757826 GCA_951394255.1 Polyploca ridens | reverse complement strand
CAAACCACTTAGTGCCCGACAAAACTCCACTTAAAGATCACCCCAATGGACATAGATGCCACAATAAAATCAGGACTACTAAATATACATTATTTTCATTCTTACCCAAGAACTTGTTTGAGCAATTCCACAGGATTGCCAATGTGTACTTTATATTCATAGTGTTGTTGAACTGGGTACCCAACATCAGAGCGTTTGGCAAGGAGGTGGCCATGTTGCCCGTTTTGTTTGTGCTGGCAGTGACCGCCATAAAGGACCTCTTTGAGGATCGCAGAAGACACCTTTCAGACAAGAGAATTAACAACTCATTTTGCAGAGTCTACAAGAAGTGAGTATATTAATTTTATAAACACAATGTTTTTTCTTCTGCAGTTTGTAATTTATTTAGCCTTATCAGGGCCTAAATTGAATAAATACTTTGTGATTTATTAAAAAAAAAACAACAAAATGAACAAATAACCTCGGCCGTTTGCTCTATTAAAAACTAACTGTCCCCTGTGTGTGTAGTGTCCCCCACATTGCCAGGATAAAAAGTAACCTATAACACTCAGAGATAGTGTAGCTTGTATAATTTTCAAAACTATTACGAGCGCCAGATCCGAAAAGGTTTTCTTAAAAACTACTTTCATTTGAATGAAATAAAATTTGGATTTCCTTGAAGTAGGTCCTCATTACTAAAAGGTTTGGTGTATTTTGAGATTATGCCGTAAGAATTTTTCTTGTTATAAAAAACGTCTACTAAACTTGCGTGGAGAGGGTTCCGTAAAATTTCGTTCTCCGTAAGAGCTAAGCCAGGTTTTTCGGATCTTTTAAATACAACACTCGTTTATCAAGGAAAAAAATTACCTAAAGGGAAAACTTATTTAGTTTTTTAAAGAATTGCGGATGTATTTTTAACCATGGGGATTCCGTTACACACACACCCAAAGCCTCTTTAATTTGGTATGATTGCATAGGTAAGCTGCTCCATACAATAAATATTAGTTTAGTGATAAATATACCCTTGAGAGGGTTACAATTACACTTAAGATTAAGTACAGTACAGGGGGTCTGAGCAAATTAGCTGTGTAATAATTTTCAATTTAATAGTATTATGTACATAACTAAAAACAATACATGTTATTCATTTTATTTATCTGAGTCGGA
This sequence comes from Polyploca ridens, assembly GCA_951394255.1. Taxonomy (NCBI): domain Eukaryota; kingdom Metazoa; phylum Arthropoda; class Insecta; order Lepidoptera; family Drepanidae; genus Polyploca; species Polyploca ridens. Next base: position 14,756,680 of record OX596249.1, on the reverse strand, counting down.
GTTTATGACTGGGGGAAAGGAACCTATATTACTGGGCCTCAGCTTACTTGCAAAACGAATATCTAAAATGTTCCAAGGACTACAGACAGTGTTAAGAGTTTTATTATGTAGAATTAATTGAAACAATACAATCAGCATTATCTAGGCAAGCGGTTTTATTATTACTCACAGACCTAGCCATTGATATTGAAACGCCAGCCAGACCCTGAATTGAATTAGTCATGCAAAGAGATGTTGTGTCGAGAACATGAATTTGCATAGCTCGCCCCAGATTATAAATGTTGCTACTCTTGAAGCCAATAACCTAAAATGTTGGGAGTGTCGATCAGATGACTTTCACTGTAAGTTGGCGGGTCTTTTCGAGTCGCTCATTTACTCTCCGTGCATACAAAAGATTATTGCGAAAGGTTGGGTACTAAAGTGATCATCTACTATTGACGCTGACCGTACTATGTCAACAAATGATTAAACGTACCGTAAACGATTTGAAATAAGTCTCAATTTTAATCAGATGACAGCCAATTATTATTTTAATCATAAGAGCTGCGATTGTGGATTGCATTGATAAAAGGAGCCAGTTCCAGTCAAAGTTTAAACCGAGAGTCAATTTCAGACAGTCAACCGACAAATGATGATAGACATAATGTTAAGGTAAATAATAAATAAACTGTTTTACTCTTTAAAACTGCCATAACTGATATTATACATTTATGCATATCATTTTTCACGAAATTAAACATTATATTTGCCGATAATATTAACTTTTTAACAAAAAAATAAACCGCCTTCAAAGTACACTAAAAAGTATAAAATAACTCTTATCTGACACTGTTTTGAAGTGAGCGAAATCTTATGACGTGTTCTATAGAAAATATTTCGCTGACTTCAAAACAGTGTCAGATAAGAGTTATTTTATACTTTTTAGTGTACTTTGAAGGCGGTTTATTTTTTTGTTAAAAAGTTAATTATTTTTGAATTTTTAGTTTCATTATATACTGAATACATCTGCGTAACCCTTTCGAGTGTACAGGCCTGATGTTTTGTTGTGTGATTGCGTAAACAATGCATATTTATGCGATAGTAGCAATCGCGGCTGATTTACTGTAATTTTTTTAAGTGTTCCGTTGTCTATCTCCGAAACTCATCATCAGATCTATATGAAATTTATATGGGACCATTTCGGAATATACCCCTTTCGAACAAAAAAAGAATTTTGCAAATCCTATATATGACTGAGTTATGCCCGAACATACATAAAAAAAAAAAAATATAAACATCCGAATTGAGAACCTCCTCCTTTTCTTGAAGTCGGTTAAAAATACCAAACTGGACTACTAGCGAGTGTCATAAATCATACATAACATTTATAAATAGGTATTTTAATAGACCCACTACCATACAATTTTGTAATAAAACCATAATACGCCCACAGAAGTACCTGATATGCTTCGTAATTGTGTCTCCCTCCATTGCTAATTTTCATACTACCATATAGGTAATTCAATAAAAACATATTGTTGCATTTATCTCATTTAACCTGTCTGCACACTGCGTAAGTGTTTATCTTGTCCGTTTCCCAAGAACTCCGAGCATAAGTCCTGTTGGGTATTTCCAGACAGCAAAATGTAGGAAATACCGGTATATACCAATGTATTATAATAGAGATATGCTACCCTCATACTAAAGGGCTTATTACATCTTCCTATATTTAGGATCCTAACTAGGATGGTTCTAACAAGGAAGCAGGAAGCTACTTATTACACTACACTATCTTGCTTTCTAACTAGGACGCGGCAAAGAGTATAGCAACTATACTTAAAGCGGGACGGACGACTCGTAGGGATGTAACAAAAGTCGATTTAAAAAAAATATAACTATACTTTCATCGATGTTCTTCCGATGGTTTAAGTTTTTTATACTATCAAACCGATCACACAAATTAAAATTTCAATGAATACAAATGAGCTCCTTTATGTTAAAATAAAACAAAATTGAACTTTATGTAAGTAAGTACCAAGTATTAATTTATAAATAATGTAGTACTTTCAATGTACGGATTATTTTTCTATTATTGTTTCTTGATTACTAATGACCTATACATTCATCCCTCAAAATATACGCCAAGACTTTAGAAGGGCCTTATATAATTATTTCAAAACATCGATGTTTTGAAATAATTATATATTGTACGGATTATTATTCTATTATTGTTTTTTGATTACTAATGACCTATACATTCATCCCTCAAAATATACGCCAAGACTTTAGAAGCCTTATATAATTATTTCAAAACATCGATGTTTTGAAGAACAATGTTACATCCCTAAACGTCCTAAATCGGAGCGACGCGATTACACTTTCCTGTTTAAGGAAGCAGAGCGGTTGGGACCTTCCTATCTCACTACTTAGGACACTAACCGTTCTTTCTGCGATTACACGTTCCTATTTCCTAGTTAGGATCCTAAAAATAGGAAGGTGTAATAAGTGCTTAAGCGGCGTTCAATTATTGTTGCATTAGGTGAATGCGAAAGATAATACGGAACGTATGGTACAGAAAGAGATAGCTATATGTAGACGCTAAGCAAAATTACGACAATTGTCTGAATTTGTCTGCAACAATTAGCGTGCGTTAATGCGATATCTACCTCTTTTTATTATAATACATTGGTATATACGGGTAACCCGCCGTGACTTTCTTATGTTTAATTTTAAAACGTGAAATAGGTCGGTTTGTGACTACAATACGATAACACCGAATTATCTGAAATATTTTCACAAAACCAAATGGATAATGTACCTATCTTAATTAGGGATTTCAAAAGTGTTATCTGAGCCTTAACTTATCTGCAAATTACCGGAAATTATAGGTAGTAGACGTCCATCATAAAGTAAGTAGGTATGTAAAGATACTGAGCGAAATCCTATTACGTTCCAACGAAAAAAAAAGTTATCAACCAAATGACTATAGAACTGGATTTACTAACATCTTTGTTAGCAGAAGATTATTTATCATTTAAAACTAATCCAGTGCTCGGAAGTGATTGACGAAATCAACATTGAGTATGCAACGAGGAGCGTTGTAGACTCTACAAAGATCAAGTGGGACTTAGCCTTCATTCGCACGGGCGTTTAAAAAAACGTTGAGCTCGACGTTTTTTTACTAGAATGTATGAAAGCTCCCGACGTAAAAAAACGCCAGCATGCGAACACGTATAGGAGAAGTCATACGTTCTATTTATAAAGTTCAAAATAACGCGCGTAAAAATCGTTCGTGCGAACGTGGGCTTACCAGTTTAACATAACCTTTCCTGGGTTTAATCGAAAATGTATCTAGGTTTTTCCGGTAAGAACGAGACTGCATGTTCTTAACGATGTCGATTATTGGACTACTGACTGTGTGCGCTTGTTAAATTATTCATAAGCAATTACTTTTTTGTAGCAAAACCCTTCACTTCACGGCATGTTTTGTCTACATGTCATTTAAGCGTAACCTTCATTACGTGAATCCTTGTAACGATATGTTTTCCATATACGTATAAGTATCGTCATTTAGTCTGCTTCCATAAACAATCAGATACAAAATCGTTTATTGATGGTTTCTTAACGGCCGAAATAAGCCAAATGTATGTTGTTATTGAAGTACAAGTGAATAATATTTAATAAACCAATAGATTTTGATTTCTAATGTAAAATATACATGCACGTTTTTAGTTTGCTTTATTTCACTTGCTAGTAGTCTACAAAATACCTAAATTGACGCGTAAAACGTGTAACACAATACACAGTAGCTAAGTAAATACAGAATTCTTTATACGTCACGCACTCAAACAAAACAGCAGTATTCAGTGGACTGTAGAAATATACTACATACCGACTGCTGTATGACTAAGTCCATAATTTTGGGGCTTTCCATTGAATTTCTTATGTATGATGTTGGCTTCAGCAACGAGTATGTTCCGCTTCATTCTCTGGTGTAAATATTTTGTTATAAACTCCCAGTGGCTCACAATGACAGCTAAAGGTATGTTACTTTGTTCAACAAATTACCTATCCAGGTTGTTTCCTTCCATCACTTTTACATGTTCAGTTAGCAATCAATCTTATTTACAGAAACTGGCGTCGCAATTAACTGTAATTACGAAATCAGTTTCTGATTTACATTAATAAATAATTGAACTTTTATTCGATTGTTGTTTTCATCCTACACCTTTTCCCGTAAGATAAGACAAATGTTCACACAAAAAAATATCTGCATACACAAATCTAATTAAAGACAAAGAATCTTGATTTTTTTATAAATTTTTCTCCTCGTTTCAGAAAACCTATTCCTTTTTACTTGGAATTTAAAAATATCAAGTTGAAAATTACACAGCAGTCGTTACAAAGTATAAACAACCGTATTTTTTACTTGACATATTTTGAGGGCTTGTACTTTTTGTTAATGATTTCAAAGATGTCGATAATTATATACATAGAGATAATGCAGTCGGTGCTCTTAATTAATCCTTTCGATCGCGGTTAAAAAAAATACAATGACATCAAGTTTTATTATAGGACGCGCGTCCCTCGCGAGAAACATTGGGTAAGTGAAAGCCGATTCAAGTGTCCGGGTTTGGTTCTAAATCTTTGACAAACCCTAGTAATGAGTCACTACGACTGTGGCAACTTCCAATGCCACATGTAGTAGGTATCAGTATTATAGTATTTAGTAGTATTATCCGTTCTTTAAGGCTCTATACCCTATTAAGACGGGGACTAAGCTCAATTTCACAAAAATGGGTTTCTTTGAGAGGCGAGTATGACGCAACCCAATGAAAATACCTCACACAAAAAATAATGTGGACAGACAAGGGTCTGAAGAAAAATGTTAACCGAATAGAATATTGAAAAGTGCTTTGTATTCCCCACAAAAAAATCGTAAACTAGTGCATAAAAATAAACTTTGGCGTCGTAATTCTCTGTATTTTCAGCGACACGAACTAATTTTTTTTTGAGAATATGTTAGATACTGCATTATATTGAAATGTTAACCGGATAATTATTAAATTTAATGAGTATTTTCTGTATAATCTAAAGAAAACGCAAAAATAAATATCCAAGCGACAACTAGTCATATTGTCAACACAAATATGATTTACAATTTTCAACCCTATTCCACGCTGTCTAAATGTAGCAATAGCTTACGCGGTTGTTCTTTAGTCGTCGGGCAACGCTCGACCTGCATGGTTGGTACCGGACGCTTTGTGTCGATTTTTTTTATAAGCATTTGAGTATTGCTCTATACAGATAGCAATAGAACACATATTCGTATGCCCTGAGTGCAAGCGTCCTTGGTCGAACGTCTTGGCGATAGCCGCATAACCATAGTATACATACAACAAAAACAAACATGAAGATAAATCAACTAATCCCAAGAATCTTATATCTATGGATATTTCATTACCTTATTATATCTGAAGACGAAAAATTTCACCTTTATTACGTCACACATAAATTCTTTTTCAATGACAACCATTGAATTATTACGCTATTCAATGGTGACAACGTTGTTAGCTATTTCAGGACAAACTTGGGACATATACATTTTATTATGTAGTTAGTTGACTTTCTACCACCTACTGCTTTTAATTATATAGTCAACACAAATATGATTTACAATCTTCAACCCGTATTTTTGCGATTTGGAGTGGACAAACCCAAAAGTTAAAATTAGAAGTCATTGAAAGGGATGACAATTTCTGGAATCATAAAATGGAACATGAGTTGGTTCGATTTTATATGAACTGCCTTCTCCCAGAGATAGTGGACCCCAGACATACACGTGGCATGCCTATACGCGATGGTATTGTATCAGTAATGCAAAGCAGTTTACCATTCGGGCAGATACAGAATAAAATTCAGTCAAGATTTCTAGATTTTTCTGAATTTTATTTTTATACATCAGTAGCACGGAATCTTTGCCAAGCGCTTATCTCCCAAAAGCAGTGTTTCTCATTAATGTTTTTAGGCTCGTTGATGCGCTTGTGGTGTACCTAACTTGATTAGCCGTTCTTAATCGATCGACAAAGATAAGCAATTGCTGATGTGGACGGTATCCGGATGGGTGACCGTCTAGTGGTATTTCAACTCGAGCGTTTTCCGTGCTTTAGGAGACACGTAAAGCCGTTGGTGTCGGCTATCACTAAATTGTGTAAGTCGTTATGCTAGTTGGAGACCTCTTAGGCGGCTTGGAAACTCCAACGAAGTTGAACACTAGCCTATCTCCACCAATTTGCAGTGGCCATGCATGGTGGAATATCTGTCCATTCTTTTCAGTAGTATTCCTGTTACCTTTATTCTTATTTCACTCAGCAGTGATTATGTGCTGATGAGGATGATGTTTGTTATGATTACTTCTGAATAGAGATTTAATGGTACTCTACGAAATGTCAATACGCTATACACATTGATATCTTTAATATGTATGTATGTACTATCAATCTTCCCCATACCGTCATATTATGTAAAAAAAAACATCACAGAAAATTACCAAGAACTTATTAAAATATTATATTTCCTTGCCATTTAACGTTAAATGTATCTGTTTACACCAAAATCCTAAGGTTAAATTACACCCGAAGGTGAGGATTATTTTTACCAATGATTGTCCGGAACGTGTCTTGAGACGTCGAGCACAAACCGCTGGCTGAAAGCGGCCGTGATTCTGTAAAGCTTGCTAAGATAGTACAATACAAGTTCTCATAGAATTACGTAAACGCGATAGTTACGTCAATTTTTTGCAAACTTTACACTCGGGGTACTGATGCCTACGTATGTGTGTATCGGCGAAGATTTGGCTGCGTTCAGTAAAAAATATATATAACGGTTGTATCAATGTCCCCCTATTCCCTCTAATGGGAAATTAAATTTAAAGTCGCGGCAACTCACGTACATAAAATATGGCAGCTTTAAAACTTGATTATATCATGGATTATTAGTAATCCTATCTCTTCGGTAGGTATGTAAAAAGGAGAATGACCATTTTCTAAGGGGAGTTCCACTTCGAAAATGTTTGTGTTACAAAAAATACTATATTTTCATAATCAGTAAACAGTTTTAATTTTCTGACCCGGGTTTAAGAGCTTTTTTCTTTTTTCTGATGCAGAATTTAAGGTTATAAAATGCAAAAAATGGCTTATAATTATGGTTTAGAATTAGTCGGTAATCTTAAGGTTTTTTAATGGAGGCCACTAAAAAAATCAATTTGTGTGTATTGTAATGTTTTGCAAAAGATTAAACGTAGGTATGCTAGACTTTTTGGCGGGATCTTGCAAAGTCACATAGTGTCTTCGTTTTATTTACTTACCTATTTATAATATAACATGACAGTGGCAAAAATAAGTACTCATAAAAAGGATTTGGTTGCACAAACTTAAAACTAAGAAGAATTTATTTTTCGTAAAATAAATTAATACTTTTAAGAAATTATTTTATGTTACTTGTTACTTTTTATAACTATACTATTATCGTAATAGGTTCTTACATTACATTCTGTTTGGAAAATAATCATTGTCATCAAACACAATTATAAATAAAATGTGTATTTGGCATTTCTGCTACCTTTAACCGACGAATATTATCTAATATCACTCTCGTAATTTCGTTTCATCATTACTAGCGTTATTCAACAGAAAAAGCTATATAGACCGTATTTAACTACGACAAACCTAATTTAACAACTGGCAACATTCGATTTTAATAAAACTGTGATTCGGATGGCGTACGGTTTCAGATATCTGTGGTGCGGAAGGCGTACCTACAGGTGTAAAGGAGTTCAAGCGAATATATTATTAATGCTGTTTTTAATCCTCGGGATAGAAAAATATTAATATTTTGTGAATGAACTTAATAAAATAAGACTTGATTTTTGAATCATATTTAATTGAGACACGCGATGCGATGACACAATAGTGGGCCCAAATATGGTCAATCTCCTTTGGTTTATATATCATTTTATCTATAAAATAATTTTTTACACGTTTTGTAACAAAACGTCATTTTCAATCATATTTAACCGGGAGCACATTTCAGCGGAGGGTGCAATACGAATTGAGAGCAGTTTGCTTAGTAGTTGTGAACAGTTTTAGTTACATATATTAGGTCATTACATATGAAATTGGCGTTTTGTACGGGAGGAATATAAAGTCAATTTTTATTTTGTAAAATATATTTAATTAATCAAAGTATGCACCGTTGTTATCTATGCACTTTTGCCATCCCATAGGTAGTTTATTGATCCCTTTACTAAAAAACCATGGGGGCGAGAATTAATAAACTCTTTGAAGGCGGTTTGGACTGCCGCATCGGAGTTGAATTTTTTTCCTTGTAAAAACAAACATTCCAATTAGCTCATCTAACTTAGCGGTTGTTTGTTGTGCAGTGTGTGGTCTTGGGTTGTCGTGAAGCAGCAGTGGCCTAGAGCGATTGACCAATTTCGGTTGTTTAGCAGCTAGTTCTTTCTTCATGGTTTGCAGTTGCTGACAATAGATATCTGCCGTAATCGTTTGGCCAGATTTTAGAAACCTGTAGTGAACGACAACGGCGCTAGTCCACCAAACACTCACAAGTAACTTTTTCTGAGTCAATTTTCGTTTAAGGCAGGATTTGGCTGGGTCTCCAAGGTTCAGCCATTACGACGAGCGCTTCCGATTATCGTACAGTATCCACTTTTCATCACAAGTAATGATTCGATTTAAAATCCCTTCATTATTAAGTCGGTTGAGCAAAGTAACACAGCAGTCGACGCGTGTTTGCAAGTTCGATTCACTCAATTCATGAGGTACCCATCGTTCAAGTTTTTTTACTTTCCCGATTTGCTTCATGTGGATTAATACAGTTTTATCACTTACCCCGAAGCCTGCAGCTATCTCTGAAGTGCTTTATAATGGATCCGCTTCCACAATAGCCTTTAATTCTTCATTTTCCACTTTGGTCTTCGGCCGTCCACGGGGTTGGTTCTGAAGGTCGGCTTTTCCGGAACGAAAACGTTGAAACCAAAAACGTACCGTGCTTTCTTTTGCGACACCAGTGCCGTACACATAATTAATCTTTCGAGCTGTTTCTGCAGCATTGGTGCCACGGCAGAACTCGTACTCGTAAATATACCGATATTTCATGTTTTCCATTGTGCGGTAATAAGTGACGCCAAAGAAAAAAATAATGAGGAAAATTTATAAATTTGAATTTGGAATTCTTAACCAAAGAGGAGATATTTGAGATCAAAGTGGTCAGTACGACAAAACGCTAATTTCATATGTAAGGACCTAAATAATTTATACTGTTATGAAAATAAATAGATAGATTATTATATGTCTAATATCAATGATATTTTTTTTTTGAAAATTGTTCATCGTCTCATATTATGTATCAACATGTCAATACATTAAGAAATCCGTATCTATTCTGATTTCCTTACATATACTATGAAATTTTCCAAAAGTACACACACATCAGTCATTCCACATTCTAGGTTGTGTGAGTGCATTCGTCGTTTGAAATCGTGAGCTGTCCGCGCCTTAACGCTACGGAAATTGGATAGCAATATTTGAAAAGGTACACGTGTTCGGTGAGTGATCGATGTTTGTGAAATATTTCATGGGCTCGTCGGCAAACAGGCTCGTCCTCGAACTTTAAAGCTTTCTTGCCACTTGACGCTCGTTTACTGTGATTCCAATTGATTGGGTCGAGCAACGCCATTCAAGGTCTCACATTGTAATTGGCATTTACTAAAATATAGTTGCCATCATAATATTCTTACTAATAGTCTTCTTCCGTTCTGTTGATTCTCGTCTAAACAACTAACAATCGTAAAATCTTGTCTACTATATCCGACATGGGATATTTTTTGTAACAGCTTCGTTTTTAATAAGTAAATCACTATTCATAGACTTTAAAGCTGTATATGGAATTTCATGAAGATTAGACGATTACCTTTAATACATAGGCGAATATCATCATCATCAGCCTATCATGTCCCATAGCTGCACTTAACTGCTGATAGATATACAAATGAGTGTGAAAGGAATGGGCCAATACTCCACCACGCATGCTCACTGCGGATCGGTGGAGATAGGCACCCATTCAGGTACCGGCCGCACCGGTGGTAGCTTAACATTGCCGATCGATTAAGAACGGCTAATCATGCAACACCACGAGCACTTCAAATATCATAATTATCTATATCTAATTTGATGCTATGAATGAAGTTCTGATTCATACTGTATTAAATCCACCAAACTGAGTGGTTTACCTTACGATAAGCACGAGAATCCTTCAATTAAACAAATAAACGATACTTTTAACTCTGTCTGAGTCATCAACATACCATGACGTAGAAGTTGGTAAATAAAATGTGGTTGATTTATGAAAGCAATAAGTGACTGATGTTACTAAAACCATTCATGAGTCCATTAGTGAGAAACTGATTACGCGCCACATGAATATTGAATGAATGATGGGGGGTGGTGGCCAGCCGTGGAACCAGTACGCCAGAAGTGGGTCATTGGTCAAGGTCCAAAATGTCATTTCATACGTCCCGAAATCAACTAATATAAAACAATATTTGTTTTCCAATCGTAGTATCATAAAATATTCAGTCGAATACAGTCGCTTGCATGTCGGTTGGAAATTCTTTCTTAGCTCTGAACTGGCTCGTATTTCGACTCAACTATGAAATGAATTGTATTATGAATAAAGTTTTCTTGTAATACAAACTGTAAAGATAATTTAACAAGAATCTATAGGAGTTATTTCCCTCGGTAACTACCTACCGAACTTTAGGAGACAGATTAACTTGATTCTGACATGTTTGTAATTAGGGAGGTACCTACATACATTGACAATATTGACATAGACAATGACGTAATACACATTTAAACTTTTCTTGTCACACTTCTCCACAATCTGTTACACTTGAAATTATTTGTAAATAATGTAATATGTAAAAAAGACCTCGCTTGGTTAAATTAATACCATTTAAGGGTAGTATGTAGGCTACATCGCGCGCGAAAACCAGCATTCATTTGTTACTTTGCAGTTGTGTTACAGGCACGCACACATGCATCAGATCCAAACTTGACGTTGCGTCAAGTTAGGTACGTACCGCATAACGTGGTACCAGCCGATAAAATTCCAATATTATTAAGTAACATTATATTTTATTTTCTATTTAAATACCTTTTCTAGTGGTTTATTTAAATAAGCGCAACCAAAGTTTACATAATTATTATGCAGAATGGATTCACTACTTATAAGCAAAGGAAATTCAGTGCTATGCCTTATATTAGTACTTTGGGGGTACTTACGTTAACGTTTTTTGAAGAAGTAGGTACTAATCCATAGTAACTCTGTTTGTTTAATAAGTAATAATAATAAATAGTAATATGTTTAGTAATAAATAATAATTAAATAAAATAAACATCCTGGGATATTCCTCACACACGGTCATCTGATCCCAAACTAAGCTGAGCTTGTACACACGGCAATACATCAAGCTATACATTTCCAGTATAAGCTGATCTCGCATTGTATAGGATTACCGTACGATGAGAGGTCAGCTTATATTGGAAATGTATAGCTTGATATGTAGCCGTGTGTACTATGGAAACCTTTTTGTTTGTAAATACATAATTACACCCAGACTCAGGACATACAGACATGTTCATGCACACAAATGCATATCCTGGGTGGGAATCAAACCTACGATCTGCACCGCTATAGGTGGAATCATAATCAACTGCACCAACTGGCCCATTTGTTTGTTATGCTTTCACGCCTAAACCACTGAACCCATCGCATTGAGATTTGGCAATCAGATACCTATGGTATAGAGAAGGGTATAGGCTACTTTTATCAAGGGAACGCGGGTGAATCCACGGGGAACAACTAGTATCATATAAAAAGGTAAAGTTTGTAAGTTGCATGTACGAGGCTTTGAAATTACTAATCCGATTCTGAACATTATTTCACTAATAAGATAAGATAAATATGCTTTATTTGTACACCATATGGTAGAAGACGAAACAATACAAAAAAGAAGAAGTGATACAAAATAAGCGGTCTTATCGCTTAAGCGATTTCTTTTAGACAACCTTTGGGTAACAGGATATATGAGAATATGAAAGGTTTAACACATAAGAATACACTTTCATAACGTGAAAATAACAGCTCTAGAAAAATAGAAAGAAAGGCAGGAAATGAGGAAGTTTATAGCGTGTGATAGCGTGAAATAACAAGAGATTTAAAAGAGTCTAACGTCGAGGCCCGTCTTATAGTCTGAGAGAGAGAGTTTCAGAGACGTACAGCTTGGATAGTAAAAGATTGGGAATAAGAGTGAGAAGTGTGACTGGGAGTTTGGAAATTAAGTTCCATGGGACTATGAAGAAGATGATGTTGAGGTGTAGTACTCGAAGCGTTCCTTGAGATAGCGAGGGGCTTTAGGATTAAATAAAACAGTGTATAAGAGTGGCAATTTGTGTGTATTCCGCCGAAGGCGGATAGGAATCCACCTGAATTGAATAGGAAGCTACATTATCCTCAAATGCTATAGGCAAATTTTCAATATATTTGCAATATAAATATCATGTAGTAGTGCCTAATTAAGCCAGTGCGAGGCGCTTAGCAAATGTTATCAAGGACCTTCGCCTCAGGTTATTTACTTTAATGGTTTATGTGCGGATCTAGCTTTCAGATTAAAAGAGATGGTTGCACAGAGACGTTTCACGACTTTATTACTCTTTTAAAAGATTTGGAAGCCATTCTATATTATGTTTATAATATTTGTCAAGCATCGTAATTTAAGTATGTCAAGAAATCCTTTTCAATGAGTTCTATCCCTTACTTTGTATAATTATTAGTATAAGCGAACGCAGGCGATTTAACGTGGGCCATAGCCATTTATCCTGCAATGGCCAATTCAGTACTGGATACTTCATAATTAGCTAACGAACATTTGTTAAATTCGGTCGACTGATAGGGAGTTCTGGGAGCACCCCCGCAACCCACTATGACTCGTTCGATGATTTTTTAGTATTTCATATGCAATTATTCCGCAGGGTTTCAAAACACCAGCTTTCCGCAGGGTAAAACAACGTTAAACCGTCGCTTCGAAAATGTTCTGTATGAGGAGAAGAAGCGACGCAACAAACTCCTCACGGGCCCAATGTGTTTATTGTCGTAATAATAGGTCTTTACCTATGAAATTGCCGTTCTGCAGTACTGGCCATTTCAAATCAAAATAATTTTTGTTTGGCTAAGAATTCTAATTTCAAATTAATTTTATTTTAAAAACATGGAATTCTTTTTCCAAAAGCAGTCATTTGTTTATTGATTAGTGTTACATTTTCATCGCATTTCAATCTTTTTCGTCATCATGGATACGTTAAAAATTCGAGTAATTATGGAATATGAGTACCGTCGTGGCAGCAACGCGGCACAAGCGGCACGCAACATCAACGACGTTTACGGAGCTAACACTACAAACCAACGCACCACCTGTTATTGGTTTGCTCGCTTCCGTTCTGGAATGTCGACCTGAAGAATGAACCTCGCGGTCGTCCGAAGACTTTGGTCGACAATGACGAATTAAAGGCGATTGTGGAAGCTGATGATACACAATCGACGGCTGAATTAGCAGCAGCTTTCGACGTTAGCGTCAAAACAATATTGGTCCATTTGCGTCAAATTGGCAAGGTAAAAAAGCTTGACAAATGGGTGCCCCACGAACTCAATGATCGCCAGCGCGAAGTACGCGTCGAAACGTATGCCTTGCACTGCTCAACAGACACACAAATGAAGGAATTTTGAACCGCATTGTTACCTGCGATGAAAAATGGATTCTGTTTGATTACCGCAAGTGCTCAGCAAGTTGGTTGGATCCTGGTTCAGCACCTAAACAATGCCCTAAACGAAAACTTACCCCTAGAAAAGTAATGGTCACTGTTTGGTGGTCTAGCGCCGGTGTGATTCATCACAGCTTCTTACCAAACGGGGTGAGCATTACTGCAAATATATACTGTGAAGAACTGAACACAATGATGGAGAAGCTGGCACATCTCCAACCAGCATTGGTCAATCGCTCGTCTCCGCTGCTCCTTCACGATAACGCGCGACCTCATACTGCACAGCAGACGATCTCCAAGTTGCAAGAACTGGGGTTGGAAGTTCTCCGTCATCCGCCCTACTCACCAGACCTTGCGCCTACAGACTACTACTTTTTCCAAAATTTGGATAACTTCTTAGCGGGAAAAAAATTCAATACCCGAGAGGCAGTACAAAATGCCTTTGAAGAATTTGTTGCCTCCCGTCCAGCCGATTTTTTTAAGAAGGGCATCAATAAACTGCCACTGCGTTAGCAAAGATGCATTTATTGCATGGGTGATTACTTCGATTAATACAAATAAAAAAATATGAAAAAAAATCGTTTAAATTTTTTCATACAAAACGGCAATTTCATAGGTAAAGCCTAATATTACAATTAAATAATCACTTCACTACACTTGACACATGTATAGTCTTAAATAATTATAGGCATCAGAACCGGGTCTAACAATTATTGCACTGAGGTGTGTACAGCTCGAGCGCTTGTGATAAACTAACTGATAAACAATGAGGCTGAACACTAATTAAACCAGGACAAAATGCTCATCCATGATCAGATTAAAATCACGGAACTTCATACACCCAGCAGGATAGGAAACCAAAAAAAATACTTTCGGGAACACAAAAAGATATGTTATCCTGGATGTTTCTCATCCCATTAACCAAGATACTTAAGTTTTCAAACACACATCTGATAGAATACAGTCCCATATATTATGGCCATGTTACGGCCCCACAGTACACCAAAATCCAAACCCAGAAAACAGATATTTACTTTAAAAATCAATCGGCGCATGATATAGAATATTTTGACTATTATACTAAAAACCTTGCTGAATTTTGTGCCTGAGGCAACCAATTTGACTATAGAATAATAACGAAGACCAAGAAATATGCAAGCACATACCGAAGCTGAAATGGACAAGAAGCCTCTCAACCATAGAAGCTATACCCGTGCATGGAGGAGGTTAATCTAATGAACAACAAAGAAATAACAAAATCCAACCCAGGAACAAAAAATCAAAATAAGAAAGAAGACAATAAAACTCCAGCACTCAACATACATCAACGCTCATCCCTAATCTATAGGCTGAACAGTCGGTCGATTGTGGTTAGCTGGTTGCGGTTAGCTGGCCGTCCTCTCCCACCCCAGAGCGTGTCACTCCTATATAACACGCACTCCTTGGTTTCTTCATGGCTATTTCGATACAACTATTCAGGTACCAGTCATTATAAACTATGTTAGTTACATGGTGGTTGATGTTTGAATGGTTGTATAGGACATGGGTCAGTCGTTGTACTGGCTAAGAGTAGTGCTAATCATCATCATCATCATAATAAAATGTATTTCAAATAATAAAAACGTGTTTCTCGTATCGACCGACAAAATTTATTGAACAACCTGGTGGTAACAACTTATTAAAATGTATAATGCTCACAATGACTTTTAGGCGTAGTAGAGGCTTATTAAGTTATGCTTAATAAAATAAAACCTACAAAGAAAATATCTAGTAACAATAATAGCTTTATAGTTAGAGAATATAATATAAGAACAGTGAATTATTTACAAATGGCCATATCCATCGATATAATTGTATTCTACTAGCATTCTACTATATACAGGTTGTTGTTTTGGTCAGCGACGAGCGACTCAGGGTCGATAATACAACTGATACTGGTGTTAAAAAAAATATAAAAAAAATACTTTATTTTTTTATAATAATAAAAATAAAAATAATATTATTTTGAAAATCATGTAATAAGCTAAAATATAGACGTAATACTCAACGGGAGTGCGAGGGGGTAAAGGGGTGGGGTGATGGCGGCTTGTGCCTAGCTCTAGTCAGTGCACGTGGCTAGTGACCATACTTTGCGGTAATTTTATTTCAAATTGAATAAGGTATTTCTCAACGCATTTACAGTATTTAATGGAATTAAGTCCATTTTTGGATAATGTATTTTTTGTACTACCGCTCCTGGGTCGCTTGTCGCTGACCAAAACAACACCCTGTATACACAGTGTTCCCAAGATTCACTCGGTTCGAATTAACTGAACTGCGTTCCGTTCACCTTACTTTAGTGTGCCTTCGACATTCATGCAGTGTGGGCGCGTACGGAGCGGCATTAATAATACAAGAAATCAAAGTCAAGTAAGTAAACTTATTTGTTTTTCAAGTGAATAAATAGGTAATAATATCACAATAGAAAAAATATTTCTTCATTTAAATGCCACGACTGCGGTGTAAATTCTATAGGAACGACACGACCCGTTGAATGAAACGCGTAGGCGCTATGAAATTCATTGGCGCTTAAGATGTTTTGGTCGCGCGAAAACTATAATCTATAAGCGGCTGGGGCGCTACATTTTTGTATAGTTGGTTAGACACAGCTTGCACTGCAACAGTCAGTCCACTGCGCACTCGCTTCGCGCAGGCCTCCGCCTCGCCCCCGCTGTCATCAAGCTCGACGGATTTTTTGTTCGGAACGTGAAATCTAATAAAATACATATATTATATCGATGGCCGTATCCTAACCTTCTGTTCAGCATCGACGATTAATTAAAAAGCCGCATGATTAAAAATAGAATCTTATTTATATTTTATTAATAAGACTAGTCTATCTATAGGCAAGTAACAAAATAAGCAATCAATGGCTGAGAACATGGAAAATATTTTGGCATACGGGACTTTTTCAAAAAGACTAAGGACGTATCAACCAATCAGGAAATTGATACCGATTACCATAAGAACAATTTTATCAAAATGTCCATGGTGTATTTCATAAGTCTAATAATGTAAAAAATTAAAATGCACTTATTATGTTCTTTTTGACAAGCGCATGTATACAGATATATGGATGACGTAATTTCCGGTGTCAATAAAAAGCGACGTGGTGTCACCTTGGGACACTGGGGGGAACTGAATATTTTCGCGATTGCGTCTTGTATATAAAGCTTCATATGACATTTCATAGAAAAATGTATGGACAAATGGCGTCGCAAAATTGATGCTTATTAATAAATAAATTACGTTATTCTCGTACAAAAAAATGAAAATGTGGCCCCACGGATCTGTTGTACATATATTTGTGATTCGATGTTATATATAATTTTTACAAAATGGATTCAAAATTTGATGGTATCACTAAAGAGGCAAACCTCGATTTTTGTGATTTTGGTAATATTTGTAATGTTTTTGCTAGTTATTGGAGCAAATTAAAAAAAAAGTGCCAACACGGATCTATTAATTGGTGTCTTGATTTTATGTTTATGATCATATAATACTATTTCTTTCATGTTTTCATTCATAAACCACTAAAATAGCGAACCCTGTTTATGACGTTTAGCTTACATACCGCCCTTAACTAATGCAGATTGAAAAAATTTTTTCGAAGAATTGAATTCTCGGGTGTATGTTAGCCGACCAAATTCTGGCGTTCCCCGAAAAAATACCAGTGCTAATGAAAAACATGTGCTTTCTTAGAAGGATCAATAACTTTCCGCTTGTAATTTTGTTTGTCGGGGCGATTTAATTAAACCTACGCCTGCTGTCACTCCCAGGGATTCC
This sequence comes from Polyploca ridens, assembly GCA_951394255.1. Classification (NCBI taxonomy): domain Eukaryota; kingdom Metazoa; phylum Arthropoda; class Insecta; order Lepidoptera; family Drepanidae; genus Polyploca; species Polyploca ridens. The sequence continues at coordinate 14,738,978 of OX596249.1, read as the reverse complement.
CGGGGCTTTATCCAAGAGCCCTATCATATTATATTGTTTACAGATTGTAGTTACGTATACTTATAAAAATACGGTGAATACGCTTTAGATAAGCTAAACATCTTGGATGATAGCAATTAAATTCATAAAATTGAAATGTTTCGATCGAAATAACCCAAAATAAGAATCCCTTATCACTTAAGAGTACCTGTACTATCTATTAATGGATAACACATCTTCGTGTTTTATCTCATCTTATAACACTAAGATATATCACCTTATTTATCTATTCCGTGGATATATCTCATATGTTGTAGGTAATTATTTCCGCGATAGCAATAATAAATTAGCACGCGCCATATTTTGTTGCTAATATCTCAATTTTACCAACATTTAGAACACATTGTTATTAATTTTCCTTCCATAAACTCTATTTCTAAATAAAAATACTGCGAAAAACTAACGACGAGTTGAACTCTGGGATATCCCCTTAACATAACTGGAATCGTGATGACGCGTTTCCTGCACCCCACATATACGCATATTTTACCAAGTCATAATTTAAAAGGACTGCCGTCGTTGCGTCGTAACTACGTCTTTATCTATACTATAGACTGCTCTTATTACTAGATTTACGGTAAACACGTTTTACGAGGCAATACCCGAGTAAACGATCGAACATAGAGTTCTTTCGGTAATCAATTTACAATACATCTTTTAACTAACTTAGTAACGATGAAGAAATATATGTACGCGTGCGTTCACAGTTTCTATTTTTCCATTTAAAGTTATAAAATCCTTAAAAGTCGAAAGTGTTATCATGCTAACGGACCTTTAAAGGCACGTAGAGGCCGTGAAATTAGCACTAGACACGATTCGTGTGAATTTTAAACAACGAATGACAGTAGACGCTAATATTGGTCATTTTGACCAATAACTAGCACAAGTCGGTTGATTGAAATTCAAGGGCATACCTACAAAGTATGCAGACCTTTGAAATGCAGAGACTTGTATTATCCTTACTATTAATATTATAAATGAAAAAAGGTTTGTTTGATTGACTAACTAAGGTAAAGGTCCAAAAATTGATAAAGATACCTAATTAGATATTCGTGATTGCAAATAATGTTAATTACTTATTGGTTTCTTGAAAATATCGTTTCGCCATTGTTCTTTAGCGTTAATTAAGAAACTTCCATTGAATTAGCTGTTGTCGAGCAATTTGATTCTTCTTTCGCAATTTAGGTTTCAATATAATAATTACGAGACACAGATGTTTGATAAATAACCAATAAGTAATATTATGTGCATGCACCAGTGATATGTAAATAGGGTAGGCACAATAAAAAAAAAAAGCATCTTCGTCTTTGGCATTTGTCTCTCTGGGAACGAAGTTAAGGAACAAATAAACACATCACAAAAATGTAAAAAAAAATTTTTTACATTTCGGCGACAAGCCATTTTTTTTTAAAATGGCTTGTCGCCGAAATGAAATCTTACTATAGGTAATATACCTAGTTGATTGACACAGAAGGCAGAACTTGGAATCTCGTTACGGTCGTATGAAGGTCTCAATAGAGTAATAGCCGGAACAAGTTTCCATATGAGTTTTATACCCAATGCAACTTGTTCTTTCGTAGTCGTTGGAAAATTGCTCGTTGCACTCTTGATGTAAATTGTGGTCGGCTAAACCAATGATATTATAATAAAAAGAGGTACATGTCGCATTAACGCACGCTAATTGTTGCAGACAAATTCAGACAATTGTCGTAATTTTGCTTACCGGCTACATATAGCTATCTCTTTCTGTACCATACGTTCCGTATTATCTATCGCATTCACTTAATTCAACAATAAATGAACGCCGCTTAGTATGAGGATAGCATATCTCTATTATAATATCATTGGGCTAAACGCAGTAGTGAGTTAGTGACAGTATTTTTATACATGAAATTATGTGAAATGAATCATTGTGGGCGGAAAAGTGTGTACATAACAATCCTCGCCATTATGGTGTTTAGGGACACAATTCACTATATATTTTAATATTTAAAAACAATTTACTTATTTATAGCTAATGCCAAAATCGAGCATTTTCGATTGTTATTAATATTTCCTATAAACAAACGTAGGTACGAATTTAGTGCGTCACAGAAAAACACATGACGGTGTTTGTTGGTGTGCTGTATAGGTAGTTGTACCTATATAGCACACCAATACAACAATACTGCTTGTTGCACAGGCAGTTGTACAAACTTTATAACATTTTCACTGATAATAATATAATATAATATAAAACAACCGAGTCGCTGAAATAAAACGAAAGATAAAAGAACAACGACCAACGTTTTGTTGTTAAAATATTGTGAATTAGAGGAAGGTCGCATAGATGTGTGAACATTGTATAGGAGCATTCGTTTATCTGTATTATTTTTGCCACTTAGACTGTGCTTAGGGTCGGTTCAGTTAAAATGGAACACACACAGCTCGTGCATACTCGAGCATTTATTTGGTTCGGTATGTCATACATAAGAGTTCTTTCGCACAGGCGTTTAGAAAAACGTTGAGCTCGACGTTTTTTTTACTAGAATGTATGAAAACTCGTGACGTAAAAAAACGTCAGATTGCGAACACGTATAGAAGAAGTCATACGTTGAAAATAACGCGCGTAAAAATCGTTCGTGGGATAAGACAGACTTTTTGCTAACTTAGTTGATGTCTCATGGCATGAAATTTTATTAAACATGCGTGACGCATAGGGTTTAGAGTGATATGATAATGATAACGGTCGAGCGAGAGGTCATTTATCTTTGGACTGCAGTGAACCCAACTTAACCTCATTGATCCTTCGACCTGCGCAGTCGCAATTCAGCTATTACAAACACGCAAGTCTCAAAAAAAAACAATGCATTTAAAATTAGACCATTATAGTCTGAAACTCAACATATTATAAGTGGTTGTGCAGTAGTATGTCAAAATGTTTAGTATTTGGTACCGCCTGTGGCAATTTGCCAACTGTGATACAACTAAAGAACTTAGTGAAGTTTTCAGATTTACATTTAGAAACGGCACTCAATGTACAGGAATTTGTTACCTCATGTTGGCAACAATATTCGATAACCGATAAGTAGGTAAATGATCTATGGATCTACTCAAAATGAATGACGATTCATGGTGGATTCCAAACTTTGAATTATAATTATAATTGTTCCGAAGTCATTTGGAGGACAAGGTTAGGCTGGCATCCAAAAAGCTTGGAGTGCTCAACAGAGCGAGGCAGTACTTCACATCGGGGCAAAGGCTGCAACTTTATAAGTCGCAGGTCCGTCCTCATATGGAGTACTGCTGTCATCTATGGGCGGGAGCTCCTGGGTATCAGCTTGAGCCTTTAGACTCGGTTCAGCGACGTGCCATCAGAATTGTTGACGATCCCGAGCTCACAAGCGGTTTAGAACCACTCAGTCTGAGGAGAGACTTTGCCTCGTTATGTGTGTTCTACCGCTTGTACAACGGGGAGTGTTCTAAGGAATTATTCGACATGATGCCCACGGCTACCTTTCACCATCGCAACTCTCGCCATCGACAGGGAGTCCATCCACACACATTGAAACCAGAATTGTTTCGAACTGTGCGGGCTAAAAGGAGTTTTCTTCCGCGGACGCTCGGACTGTGGAATGAGCTCCCTGCCGTGGTTTTCCCAATGGAGTACAGCATGGGGTTCTTCAAAAAGGGAGTGAAGCGGTTTCTTCAGGGTCGGCAACGCGCGAGTGATACCCCTGGTGTTGCAAGCGTCCATAGGCTACGGTAACTGCTTACCATCAGGCGGGCCGTATGCTTGTTTGCCACCTAAGTGGTATAAAAAAAAAAAAAAAAAATACACGAAAACTAAAGCGTTTTATTTCTTCCAATATGAAATATTTCGCATTGATATGAAATATTTTATAAACCTCGTTATATTTATCTATCCTAATATTTTAATTAATATGCTAAAACTAGTTTTTAGTGTCGTTTTGATTGCCGTTTAATATTAATTATAAACATAGAATTTCAAATTATTCCAAGGTTCTAAAAATATTTTAAATGCATCATGGCACCAAGGATCCTAAAAATCTGTGTATTTTTGTACCAATCCTGAATTGTTTTTTTTTATACGACTATGTCGGTAAACTAGCATACGGCCTGCCTGATGGTAAGCGGTTACCGTAGCCATATGGACGCTGCAACACACGAAGCATCGCTCACGTGTTACCGACCTATCCCTTATCCCCAATGAGCCCTGAACCAATGAGCGCAGGAACACAACTTTACACAACATAAAGTTATTTGGCTGCTGTATTCTGTAAGGTGGAGGTACTTCCCCAGTCGAGCTGCTCTTGGACTACGCTCTACCTCTCTAAAAAAAACTTGATATTTGAAATAGCCTCAGAAACCAAAATAAAGCGCACATGTATAGATGACATTCATCATGTTAAATAAATATCAGTAATTATTCTATTTATTTGACCTTACTCAAAAATGTACCAGGTAATTTGGACTTAATAATATTAACCCTTTCGTGAACCAATATAAAATTTAATTCATTGAATTAAGAAGTGATTTCCAAAATAATCGATATTATTAGTTGATAAAACTATATGTTTTTATTTGGTCTTTTTAATTTATAAAATGTCCGTCGCATCTGTTTGCTATTCTTTGTAGGTCGCTTCAGCTGAGTGATCGTTTACATCTCATTTTCAATCAGTCTAAATTAGTTTCGGCTAGTTTTTAGAAGTTGAGATTGAATTACATTTGCGGTAGGTAAGTGGATGTTGATATAAAGTCTATTAACTAATGAAACCACTAATTGCGTGCTTCACCACGGCCTTGGCAATGTGACCTCATACGGCCAACACAACAAGGTAAGGACCAGTAAGGACGTTGGCATTTGCGTACAAATAACGGCCTATTTACAAAACTAGTGCATAAATCGAGATTTAGGACCGTGATAAATTTACAAGCATAAGTTTCAATCGCTTTAAGTAACGGCATTTTAATTTAATTTCACTTTTATAGCCGGTTAACTTTCTCGAGATACGAATTGGTAATATGCAATGACGCAAGCAAACCTTTATATGACGTAGAATCGGTTGGAAATCAGTTACAGTTTAATTAATAGTAAAATTACATTATGCACAATCATTTAAGAAACCAAATCACACCTTGTATGGTGGTTGGCATAATTACATCATTTCCATTCATTAGTTCAGTACAAAATTATCGTTGATACGCGTCAATCAGCCCCTAATGGTCATTTATTATACTCATTTAGTGAGGAGTATCGATATTTCCTCATGGTGTTGTAATAGCTGGGTTATATTCGTGTCCATCGCTAATTGTTGATCGAATAAGGCGTTAATTGTTTCCACTCGCTTGTCTTTGCTAATCATTTCGCGTTCTCATAATATATTCGCAACAACCTTTGTTGGTACTCTATCTACGCGTGGCTGCTTATGTATGCGAAAACTTACGGTCTTTTCGTCTTGATTTATGAACGGTAGGTACAGTTTTGTTTCGGTGATTTTCCTACCAATATATTATTATGTACCTAATGTATTGCCTACCTATTCACCTATTGTTTTTTACGTTGTTTAACAGTATATGTATTGATAAATTGTTATGCTGATGAATTGCATTATTCATGTCGTGACGTTAAATCAAGACAAATACGAATATCATTGGAAGTAACATATTTAAATTTTAGATAACAAAATAATTACACCATTCTTCTATCGCGGTCGTTTTAATCGCCTTCGTGACTAACTAATTTCAATCATTATTGTAAGTTAGATTTTCCTGATCGTTTCTATTCGAGTATATTGAGGTTAGTATACGAACGTTCGGTAAAATCCGATCCATCCATAACTTTATGTGCATACTGACTGACGTAACTAGCCGTGGTCTACATAAACCCCGGTTGAACTAGAGAGTCGCTACAGAAATAGAAGTCGCTTATTGAAAGAAAACAATCACTTCAGCTTCATCATGCCATCCATACGTGTATGATTGAATGCCTCTTGTGTTCATAATAAAACAATTTTTGTTGTTTCTAATGAGTCAACTTCATATCCTACCATGATTCCGGTCTAGAGTTTGTTTATCTAGAAACAAATGGATGGAGATCGTTTCTGCTTCCGAGTAAATATATGTATGTACTATATTTAAAGAGAACATATACTGCTTGGTTTCCCCCTACCTGCCTCCTTTTTGCTACTGTTACTTAATAAACAGGTTCGTACACAAACTTGAGTAAACTTTTATTGTCTTTTTGGCTTATCTTTAATACAAAATTAATAACCTAACTTATAGTCATACAGTGAGTGGAGTGACACAAAATAAAAAAATATATTCAATTTAAGATCAGGGGCTCAATTCTCACTTCCCTCGAACTAGCCTTCGAATCGAACTTACGGTTCGAGTCCTATTCGACTGTAAAATTTCGAGGGGCGGAGTCAATTCGATCGGTCCCGACCAATCAACGCTCTAGCTGACTGGTTTCCCTTCTAAATATGCCGGCCTTGAAATTGCCAGAATAACGTAACGTTCGTAAAAGTTTTACGATCGAGCGATCAGTTTCGATTGGGTGAGAATTGGGCCCCAGGTTTCTGACTAGTAAAATAAACAAATCTTTTTGAACATATTTATTCTAATAAAGCTGCGCTCGAATTGACAGTATTTTTCTATAGATTTAGGATTGACGTACCGATAAACAAACAAGTTGTTAATAACATACAATACACAATGATAATTCTCTCATTCGGTTCAATTATTACTTTGATGATCTTATAATTTTCGGCAATGCAACCTGTTTAAGTTATTTCAACTAGAATTACTTAACTGTTAATAATTTTAAATATTTAATTTATTTACCTATTAATTAATAATAAATACCAAATTTCATGTTTTTCCTTAAACTATATAAATAACCTAGCTTGTTTTTATCATATTTTGCGAATTTGTTGTAATCGCCACTTTTGTGTCTAGTTCGTATCCAAACGAGCCAGTTAATATTAGTTACTGTGCTATTTATACACTCAATTTAAATAGAGGTAATAATACAATAGTCAAGATAGCTATGGAAATAAAAGAGGCAGCAGTTTAATTTAATAGCTGCGGTGTTCCACTCTATTCGCTAGGTATAATTGAATATTTATGACGTTAAATGTAAGTCAATTGGCAGTCAGTAGTGGGGTGAATGGTGTGGTGATCACGATGCATGGTCAATGTCAATCGATGCAGTTGGCGTGTCCGACCGAACGTACCCCCGCGTCGGCGACAAGAGTCCGGTTCGCAGTTTATTAGAATGAAATACAAAATAGGAAACTGTTCAACTTATTGCGTCAAGGCTTGTCACCTTGATCTTAAAATAAAAGGCCCTCTCACTGAAACAACACTTGAAGAAGTACTTTAGTTGAAGTGAACACTTGAAACATGAACTACAAGAAATTCGAATGCCAAGCGAATTGTAGTTTAAATATTCATACATTCAGAGATGATATTCAGAAATATCATGCTGAAGCATTGTCAAAACTGATTATTATTCATATAAAATTGGTGCAGTGCAGCAGATACATTGTTTCAGTTCATGTGTGCAAATTGACAAAATTTGTCTTTAAACGACATGAATTTGATATTAACAAGCTGAATCGTCGACGAAGGCCTTCTGTACCAGTGACGGTATCGCAGCAAACTAATAAAATTTATATTGGACGCCGCGTTTACGAGCACTAACAAACTATTGGCAATAATTGATTTTGCTTTGATTTTAGTACTATGTCATACATACGACCTTCAAAGTGTCACTTAAATGTGCAATATTCTGAAATGCACACGTGTGGAATATAAAATGTTGGCGCCACTCCAAATTCGTGAAAGTATTTTGACCATTCTGAATGACCGTTATTTTGTAACTAGACAAATTTGTCATTTTGTTCATATATTTAAAGTTTATCATGAATGTTATTGTTGATTTACTTGCGTGCAATTTATATAATTTTGATCTTGAAACAGTGTAGAACTGGTATAAAGGTTTCATTGTAACATGACGTCTATTTATTGTCGTGGGGAAACTAGTTGTGGGTCCTTGTAGTATCTGAAGGTTACTCGAGCATCCGGTTTCAAAAGCGCTTGTTGTTGGGGCTTTGAGTACAATACGTCTCGAGAGACTGGGGCAATATGCAGTTTTTGCCCGCCGGGCGCCCCGTCCTCGACTCACTCACTCACTTCCTACTACTGTGCACCTGACTTGTTTAAATGATATTTAACGCACAAATTGCTGCTCATTTCGATATAACCTTAAAAGAAACACTTGATCCTTTGGTGGGTTATTAATCTTGACATCCTCATGCGAGTTCAACGGTAAACAGTTGAAGGTCGTTGGCTATCTGGAAGTACCCTGAGTTAATGTAGTTTTTTGCTATCATCGGTTCCGCATTTAATTGTTACCTTTTATTTAAAATCATCAATCCAGGTTTAAAGAAAAACGCGAGCTATAATTGCGTTTTTTTTACACAATGTTTGTACCTAAACAATGCCTCTCATTGCCATTGATGTCATTACGGAACGTTTTACTTTCGACTTCACTTGCGCTATTGTTTTTAATGCGGGGTTAAAATAACGTTGCTTTTAATCGTATCCGACTTTCTGAGTTTTTATGTTATTGCTAAAGAACCTATGTAACCTGCTCTTTCTCTTCGATCTTCAAACGTAATAGTTGTAGTCGTTCGTTCCCTAGTTCCCGCTGCATTGTACAATCTATGACTAGATTGTAAACATTAATAGATACGAGGATTTTGAAAGTCTCAATGATCAGATGTGAATTATTTGCGAAGTGGGAACTGTCGGTTGCCATGTTGCACGTGGCCTCGTTGCAGGCTGCCGGCTATCAATCACGTTCTACTATACCACGGATTTGTTTCTACTTCCGAACTATCGATAACGATAGCTAGAAAAAGGTCGAGACCCCTCATAAGTAAGATTATATGAAAGCTTACATTTTATTCAAACAAAACAATGAAATATAGAATGATCAAGCAATGTGCCGCTAATGCCACTATTCGTTGTTTATGGGTATGGTTATTCCGCGAAGTCATTCCGCAATCCGCATACGATTGAAGCATGAATTTCTCCCAGCCGAGCACGCGCCCCGACACTCGTCAGAAAAGAAAGCGAATAGGTAACGGTGCTGTGCGAGTCAGCATAATTACTACGTATTTTGTTAAGCCGCAAGTCACAGCAACATTGATAGAACGTACATCGAACATCGACGTTTTCCATCTAGAAATCCTTATATTGATTATGGCACCTATTACCATTTTTGCTGAGCTTCAATGACAGAATAGAAATACGATAAGGCTACGTCTTTAATTATAGCCTGTATTAGCATTTATTTTCTGTGTGACGATCAGATACGAAGTAAACCCAGTATCGTGTCAAGGTTCGTTTACATTGTCCAGCAAGCTGTAAGACGTCACTTGTTGGACGAGTGGGCGTACAGAACTAACAGACAGAAGGCTAATTCGATTTAATATCAGTTTTGTCACCTAATTCAATCAACTGTTCTCACCCTTTGTAATTGAGACTAACTAAAGTCATCGCCCACTAGATACCTAATAGTGCTAAGAATAGATGTTATTTCAGTGAGTGATTTAAAATATCCGCGTCATTTCTACATTTCCCCTTGAAATATTGTCCTGCTTAAGTATACAACGTTACAATAGATTGTAGCGAAAGATAATGGACAGTCCATGAAAATTATTCGTTGTTTGATCTGAACGAAAGGGTCGTTTAAAAGCCATTAAATTGAAATCGTCGACACTCGATGACTGTATGATAGAGTGACGCGCCCGCCCCCTAGTGCGACCTATACTTAATTTCTCACACCTTCCTATTACAATCTTGACAATGTGTGGTTTCCCACACGCTATGTTACAATATACGTTAATTTTAAAGTAAACAAACGTTTGATTGAACTCGTATTTTTTCCCCTTTAATAATTACAAGTTCGATGATTGTGTTTATTGAATAGTTGTACATTAAATATTATAATAATATCGTTTATTCAAACAATGAGCAACGTTTGTCAATAATCTTGAGAGGATCTCTCTCTTCAAAGCTCTGATTTCAGCGTGTTTATTTTGTGAGATGTGAGAAATAAAAAGTTTTTAAGATTGTAGGTATAATGTATTGTCTATATTATAAACTATAATTACATTTAATACACATTACATATAATATACATTAAATATTATAATAATATCGTTTATTCAAACAATGAGCAACGTTTGTCAATAATCTTGAGAGGATCTCTCTCTTCAAAGCTCTGATTTCAGCGTGTTTATTTTGTGAGATGTGAGAAATATAAAGTTTTTAAGATTGTAGGTATAATGTATTGTCTATATTATAAACTATAATTACATTTAATACACATTACATATAATATACATTAAATATTATAATAATATCGTTTATTCAAACAATGAGCAACGTTTGTCAATAATCTTGAGAGGATCTCTCTCTTCAAAGCTCTGATTTCAGCGTGTTTATTTTGTGAGATGTGAGAAATATAAAGTTTTTAAGATTGTAGGTATAATGTATTGTCTATATTATAAACTATAATATAATATTAACCTGTGTGAACCTGGAACCCGACTTGAAGATATTGTAATTTTTTATTTTGCATATGTTTGTACTCCGTATGTACCTGTTTGTACCAACTTTTTTTTCGTTTGTACCTCAAGGGGTTCGGAGATACGGGGGGTTGAAAAATGCTCAGAACCCGACTTGAAGATATCGTTATTTTTATTTTTGCATATGTTAGTACTCCGTATGTACCTGTTTGTACCAACTTTTTTTTCGTTTGTACCTCAAGGGGTTCGGAGATACGGGGGGTTGAAAAATGCTCAGAACCCGACTTGAAGATATCGTTATTTTTATTTTTGCATATGTTAGTACTCCGTATGTACCTGTTTGTACCAACTTTTTTTTCGTTTGTACCTCAAGGGGTTCGGAGATACGAGGGGTTGACAAATGCTCAGAACCCGACTTGAAGATATCGTTATTTTTATTTTTGCATATGTTAGTACACCGTATGTACCTGTTTGTACCAACTTTTTTTTTCGTTTGTACCTCAAGGGTTTCGGAGATACGGGGGGTTGAAAAATGCTCGGAACCCGACTTGAAGATATTGTTTTTTTTTTGTTAATGCATATTTTTGTACTGGGTATGTACTTGCTTGTACCATCTTTCATTTCGTTTGTACCTCAAGGGGTTCGGAAATACAGGACTTTAAAAAACCTAGTCCCTAATATCGGAATCTCGGGCATTTTTTGAGATAATCAAAATCTGCCAGCAGGGTTGGATCCACCGTCGTTTGTACCCGTTTGTACCAACTATTTTTTCGTTTGTACAGTACAAGTACAAGATGGTACAAACGGGTACAAACGACGGTGAATCCAACCCTGCTTGCAGATTTTGATTATCTCAAAAAATGCCCGAGTTTCCGATATAAGGAACCAGGATTTTTAAAGTCCTGTATTTCCGAACCCCTTGAGGTACAAACGAAAAGAAAGGTGGTACAAACGGGTACAAACGACGGTGAATCCAACCCTGCTGGCAGATTTTGATTATCAATAAAAATGCCCGAGATTCCGATATTAGGTACCAGGTTTTTTAAAGTTCTGTATTTCCGAACCCCTTGAGGTACAAACGAAAAGAAAGATGGTACAAACGGGTACAAACGACGGTGTATCTAACCCTGCTTGCAGATTTTGATTATCACCAAAAATGCCCGAGATTCCGATATTAGGTACCAGGTTTTTTAAAGTTCTGTATTTCCGAACCCCTTGAGGTACAAACGAAAAGAAAGATGGTACAAACGGGTACAAACGACGGTGTATCTAACCCTGCTTGCAGATTTTGATTATCACCAAAAATGCCCGAGATTCCGATATTAGGTACCAGGTTTTTTAAAGTCCTGTATTTCCGAACCCCTTGAGGTACAAACGAAAAGAAAGGTGGTACAAACGGGTACAAACGACGGTGAATCCAACCCTGCTGGCAGATTTTGATTATCTCAAAAAATGCCCGAAATTCCGATATTAGAGAACAGGTTTTTTAAAGTCCTGTATTTCCGAACCCCTTGAGGTACAAACGAAAACAAAGGTGGTACAAACGGGTACAAACGACGGTGTATCTAACCCCGCTTGCAGATTTTGATTATCACCAAAAATGCCCGAGATTCCGATATTAGGTACCAGGTTTTTTAAAGTTCTGTATTTCCGAACCCCTTGAGGTACAAACGAAAAGAAAGATGGTACAAACGGGTACAAACGACGGTGAATCCAACCCTGCTGGCAGATTTTGATTATCTCAAAAAATGCCCGAGATTCCGATATTAGGTACCAGGTTTTTTAAAGTCCTGTATTTCCGAACCCCTTGAGGTACAAACGAAAAGAAATATGGTACAAACGGGTACAAACGACGGTGTATCTAACACCGCTTGCAGATTTTGATTATCACCAAAAATGCCCGAGATTCCGATATTAGGTACCAGGTTTTTTAAAGTTCTGTATTTCCGAACCCCTTGAGGTACAAACGAAAAGAAAGATGGTACAAACGGGTACAAACGAAGGTGTATCTAACCCTGCTTGCAGATTTTGAGTATCACCAAAAATGCCCGAGATTCCGATATTAGGTACCAGGTTTTTTAAAGTCCTGTATTTCCGAACCCCTTGAGGTACAAACGAAAAGAAAGGTGGTACAAACGGGTACAAACGACGGTGAATCCAACCCTGCTGGCAGATTTTGATTATCTCAAAAAATGCCCGAAATTCCGATATTAGAGAACAGGTTTTTTAAAGTCCTGTATTTCCGAACCCCTTGAGGTACAAACGAAAAGAAAGATGGTACAAACGGGTACAAACGACGGTGTATCTAACCCCGCTTGCAGAATTTGATTATCAACAAAAATGCCCGATATTCCGATATTAGGTACCAGGTTTTTTAAAGTTCTGTATTTCCGAACCCCTTGAGGTACAAACGAAAAGAAAGATGGTACAAACGGGTACAAACGACGGTGAATCCAACCCTGCTGGCAGATTTTGATTATCTCAAAAACTGCCCGAAATTCCGATATTAGAGAACAGGTTTTTTAAAGTCCTGTATTTCCGAACCCCTTGAGGTACAAACGAAAAAAAAGTTGGTACAAACGGGTACAAACGACGGCGAATCCAACCCTGCTGGCAGATTTTGATTATCTCAAAAACTGCCCGAAATTCCGATATTAGAGAACAGGTTTTTTAAAGTCCTGTATTTCCGAACCCCTTGAGGTACAAACGAAAAGAAAGGTGGTACAAACGGGTACAAACGACGGTGTATCTAACCCCGCTTGCAGATTTTGATTATCACCAAAAATGCCCGAGATTCCGATATTAGGTACCAGGTTTTTTAAAGTTCTGTATTTCCGAACCCCTTGAGGTACAAACGAAAAGAAAGATGGTACAAACGGGTACAAACGACGGTGAATCCAACCCTGCTGGCAGATTTTGATTATCTCAAAAAATGCCCGAGATTCCGATATTAGCTACCAGGTTTTTTAAAGTCCTATATTTCCGAACCCCTTGAGGTACAAACGAAAAGAAAGGTGGTACAAACGGGTACAAACGACGGTGAATCCAACCCTGCTGGCAGATGTTGGTTATCTCAAAAAATGCCCGAGATTCCGATATTAGGAACAGGTTTTTTAAAGTCCTGTATTTCCGAACCCCTTGAGGTACAAACGAAAAAAAAGTTGGTACAAACGGGTACAAACGACGGCGAATTCAACCCTGTTGGCAGATTTTGATTATCTCAAAAACTGCCCGAAATTCCGATATTAGAGAACAGGTTTTTAAAGTCCTGTATTTCCGAACCCCTTGAGGTACAAACGAAAAAAAAATTGGTACAAACGGGTACAAACGACGGCGAATCCAACCCTGCTGGCAGATTTTGATTATCTCAAAAACTGCCCGAAATTCCGATATTAGAGAACAGGTTTTTTAAAGTCCTGTATTTCCGAACCCCTTGAGGTACAAACGAAAAAAAAGTTGGTACAAACGGGTACAAACGATGGTGAATCCAACCCTGCTGGCAGATTTTGATTATCTCAAAAACTGCCCGAAATTCCGATATTAGAGAACAGGTTTTTTAAAGTCCTGTATTTCCGAACCCCTTGAGGTACAAACGAAAAAAAAGTTGGTACAAACGGGTACAAACGACGGCGAATCCAACCCTGCTGGCAGATTTTGATTATCTCAAAAACTGCCCGAAATTCCGATATTAGAGAACAGGTTTTTTAAAGTCCTGTATTTCCGAACCCCTTGAGGTACAAACGAAAAGAAAGGTGGTACAAACGGGTACAAACGACGGTGTATCTAACCCCGCTTGCAGATTTTGATTATCACCAAAAATGCCCGAGATTCCGATATTAGGTACCAGGTTTTTTAAAGTTCTGTATTTCCGAACCCCTTGAGGTACAAACGAAAAGAAAGATGGTACAAACGGGTACAAACGACGGTGAATCCAACCCTGCTGGCAGATTTTGATTATCTCAAAAAATGCCCGAGATTCCGATATTAGGTACCAGGTTTTTTAAAGTCCTGTATTTCCGAACCCCTTGAGGTACAAACGAAAAGAAATATGGTACAAACGGGTACAAACGACGGTGTATCTAACACCGCTTGCAGATTTTGATTATCACCAAAAATGCCCGAGATTCCGATATTAGGTACCAGGTTTTTTAAAGTTCTGTATTTCCGAACCCCTTGAGGTACAAACGAAAAGAAAGATGGTACAAACGGGTACAAACGAAGGTGTATCTAACCCTGCTTGCAGATTTTGAGTATCACCAAAAATGCCCGAGATACCGATATTAGGTACCAGGTTTTTTAAAGTCCTGTATTTCCGAACCCCTTGAGGTACAAACGAAAAGAAAGGTGGTACAAACGGGTACAAACGAAGGTGAATCCAACCCTGCTGGCAGATTTTGATTATCTCAAAAAATGCCCGAGATTCCGATATTAGCTACCAGGTTTTTTAAAGTCCTGTATTTCCGAACCCCTTGAGGTACAAACGAAAAGAAAGATGGTACAAACGGGTACAAACGACGGTGTATCTAACCCCGCTTGCAGAATTTGATTATCAACAAAAATGCCCGATATTCCGATATTAGGTACCAGGTTTTTTAAAGTTCTGTATTTCCGAACCCCTTGAGGTACAAACGAAAAGAAAGATGGTACAAACGGGTACAAACGACGGTGAATCCAACCCTGCTGGCAGATTTTGATTATCTCAAAAACTGCCCGAAATTCCGATATTAGAGAACAGGTTTTTTTAAAGTCCTGTATTTCCGAACCCCTTGAGGTACAAACGAAAAAAAAGTTGGTACAAACGGGTACAAACGACGGCGAATCCAACCCTGCTGGCAGATTTTGATTATCTCAAAAACTGCCCGAAATTCCGATATTAGAGAACAGGTTTTTTAAAGTCCTGTATTTCCGAACCCCTTGAGGTACAAACGAAAAGAAAGGTGGTACAAACGGGTACAAACGACGGTGTATCTAACCCCGCTTGCAGATTTTGATTATCAACAAAAATGCCCGAGATTCCGATATTAGGTACCAGGTTTTTTAAAGTTCTGTATTTCCGAACCCCTTGAGGTACAAACGAAAAGAAAGATGGTACAAACGGGTACAAACGAAGGTGTATCTAACCCTGCTTGCAGATTTTGAGTATCACCAAAAATGCCCGAGATTCCGATATTAGGTACCGTTTTTCAAAGTCCTGTATTTCCGAACCCCTTGAGGTAAAAACGAAAAGAAAGATGGTACAAACGGGTACAAACGACGGTGTATCTAACCCTGCTTGCAGATTTTGATTATCACCAAAAATGCCCGAGATTCCGATATTAGCTACCAGGTTTTTTAAAGTCCTATATTTCCGAACCCCTTGAGGTACAAACGAAAAGAAAGATGGTACAAACGGGTACAAACGACGGTGAATCCAACCCTGCTGGCAGATTTTGATTATCTCAAAAAATGCCCGAGATTCCGATATTAGCTACCAGGTTTTTTAAAGTCCTGTATTTCCGAACCCCTTGAGGTACAAACGAAAAGAAAGGTGGTACAAACGGGTACAAACGACGGTGAATCCAACCCTGCTGGCAGATTTTGATTATCTCAAAAAATGCCCGAGATTCCGATATTAGGAACAGGTTTTTTAAAGTCCTGTATTTCCGAACCCCTTGAGGTACAAACGAAAAAAAAGTTGGTACAAACGGGTACAAACGACGGCGAATTCAACCCTGCTGGCAGATTTTGATTATCTCAAAAACTGCCCGAAATTCCGATATTAGAGAACAGGTTTTTAAAGTCCTGTATTTCCGAACCCCTTGAGGTACAAACGAAAAAAAAGTTGGTACAAACGGGTACAAACGACGGCGAATCCAACCCTGCTGGCAGATTTTGATTATCTCAAAAACTGCCCGAAATTCCGATATTAGAGAACAGGTTTTTTAAAGTCCTGTATTTCCGAACCCCTTGAGGTACAAACGAAAAAAAAGTTGGTACAAACGGGTACAAACGACGGCGAATCCAACCCTGCTGGCAGATTTTGATTATCTCAAAAACTGCCCGAAATTCCGATATTAGAGAACAGGTTTTTTAAAGTCCTGTATTTCCGAATCCCTTGAGGTACAAACGAAAAAAAAGTTGGTACAAACGGGTACAAACGACGGCGAATCCAACCCTGCTGGCAGATTTTGATTATCTCAAAAACTGCCCGAAATTCCGATATTAGAGAACAGGTTTTTTAAAGTCCTGTATTTCCGAACCCCTTGAGGTACAAACGAAAAAAAAGTTGGTACAAACGGGTACAAACGACGGCGAATCCAACCCTGCTGGCAGATTTTGATTATCTCAAAAACTGCCCGAAATTCCGATATTAGAGAACAGGTTTTTTAAAGTCCTGTATTTCCGAACCCCTTGAGGTACAAACGAAAAGAAAGGTGGTACAAACGGGTACAAACGACGGCGAATTCAACCCTGCTGGCAGATTTTGATTATCTCAAAAACTGCCCGAAATTCCGATATTAGAGAACAGGTTTTTAAAGTCCTGTATTTCCGAACCCCTTGAGGTACAAACGAAAAAAAAGTTGGTACAAACGGGTACAAACGACGGCGAATCCAACCCTGCTGGCAGATTTTGATTATCTCAAAAACTGCCCGAAATTCCGATATTAGAGAACAGGTTTTTTAAAGTCCTGTATTTCCGAACCCCTTGAGGTACAAACGAAAAGAAAGGTGGTACAAACGGGTACAAACGACGGCGAATTCAACCCTGCTGGCAGATTTTGATTATCTCAAAAACTGCCCGAAATTCCGATATTAGAGAACAGGTTTTTAAAGTCCTGTATTTCCGAACCCCTTGAGGTACAAACGAAAAAAAAGTTGGTACAAACGGGTACAAACGACGGCGAATCCAACCCTGCTGGCAGATTTTGATTATCTCAAAAACTGCCCGAAATTCCGATATTAGAGAACAGGTTTTTAAAGTCCTGTATTTCCGAACCCCTTGAGGTACAAACGAAAAAAAAGTTGGTACAAACGGGTACAAACGACGGCGAATCCAACCCTGCTGGCAGATTTTGATTATCTCAAAAACTGCCCGAAATTCCGATATTAGAGAACAGGTTTTTTAAAGTCCTGTATTTCCGAACCCCTTGAGGTACAAACGAAAAAAAAGTTGGTACAAACGGGTACAAACGATGGTGAATCCAACCCTGCTGGCAGATTTTGATTATCTCAAAAACTGCCCGAAATTCCGATATTAGAGAACAGGTTTTTTAAAGTCCTGTATTTCCGAACCCCTTGAGGTACAAACGAAAAAAAAGTTGGTACAAACGGGTACAAACGATGGTGAATCCAACCCTGCTGGCAGATTTTGATTATCTCAAAAACTGCCCGAAATTCCGATATTAGAGAACAGGTTTTTTAAAGTCCTGTATTTCCGAACCCCTTGAGGTACAAACGAAAAGAAAGGTGGTACAAACGGGTACAAACGACGGTGTATCTAACCCCGCTTGCAGATTTTGATTATCACCAAAAATGCCCGAGATTCCGATATTAGGTACCAGGTTTTTTAAAGTTCTGTATTTCCGAACCCCTTGAGGTACAAACGAAAAGAAAGGTGGTACAAACGGGTACAAACGACGGTGTATCTAACCCCGCTTGCAGATTTTGATTATCACCAAAAATGCCCGAGATTCCGATATTAGGTACCAGGTTTTTTAAAGTTCTGTATTTCCGAACCCTTTGAGGTACAAACGAAAAGAAAGATGGTACAAACGGGTACAAACGACGGTGTATCTATCCCCGCTTGCAGATTTTGATTATCACCAAAAATGCCTGAGATTCCGATATTAGGTACCGTTTTTTAAAGTTCTGTATTTCCGAACCCCTTGAGGTACAAACGAAAAGAAAGGTGGTACAAACGGGTACAAACGACGGTGAATCCAACCCTGCTGGCAGATTTTGATTATCTCAAAAAATGCCCGAGATTTCGATATTAGCTACCAGGTTTTTTAAAGTCCTGTATTTCCGAACCCCTTGAGGTACAAACGAAAAGAAAGGTGGTACAATCGGGTACAAACGACGGTGAATCCAACCCTTCTGGCAGATTTTGATTATCTCAAAAAATGCCCGAGATTCCGATATTAGCTACCAGGTTTTTTAAAGTCCTGTATTTCCGAACCCCTTGAGGTACAAACGAAAAGAAAGGTGGTACAAACGGGTACAAACGACGGTGAATCCAACCCTGCTGGCAGATTTTGATTTTCTCAAAAAATGCCCGAGATTCCGATATTAGCTACCAGGTTTTTTAAAGTCCTGTATTTCCGAACCTCTTGAGGTACAAACGAAAAGAAAGATGGTACAAACGGGTACAAACGAAGGTGTATCTAACCCTGCTTGCAGATTTTGATTATCACCAAAAATGCCCGAGATTCCGATATTAGGTACCAGGTTTTTTAAAGTCCTGTATTTCCGAACCCCTTGAGGTACAAACGAAAAGAAAGGTGGTACAAACGGGTACAAACGACGGTGAATCCAACCCTGCTGGCAGATTTTGATTATCTCAAAAAATGCCCGAGATTCCGATATTAGGTACCAGGTTTTTAAAGGTTCTGTATTTCCGAACCCCTTGAGGTACAAACGAAAAGAAAGATGGTACAAACGGGTACAAACGAAGGTGTATCTAACCCTGCTTGCAGATTTTGTGTATCACCAAAAATGCCCGAGATTCCGATATTAGGTACCAGGTTTTTTAAAGTCCTGTATTTCCGAACCCCTTGAGGTACAAACGAAAAGAAAGGTGGTACAAACGGGTACAAACGACGGTGAATCCAACCCTGCTGGCAGATTTTGATTATCTCAAAAAATGCCCGAGTTTCCGATATTAGACGACAAAGTCAAAGTCAAAGTCAAAGTCAAAGCCATTTATTCAATTTAGGCCCTAGTAGGCCACTTATGAAGGTCAAAGCTACTGAAGTTACCACCAGTTCGTAAGTCGGCCTTCAACTGAGAAGAACAGGCAAGAAACTCAGCAAGGTTACATTTTTTAAATATTTTTTTGAACAATCTGACTATTGGCTATTTTTTTCCAAAACATTATACATACATACGTTTTATTTTACAAAATAAAATACACAAACATAGACAGATTTTTAAAGTCCTGTATTTCCGAACCCCTTGAGGTACAAACGAAAAGAAAGATGGTACAAACGGTTACATACCCAGTACAAACGTATGCATTAACAAAAAAAACAATATCTTCAAGTCGGGTTCTGAGCATTTTTCAACCCCCCGTATCTCCGAAACCCTTGAGGTACAAACGAAAAAAAAGTTGGTACAAACAGGTACATACGGAGTACTAACATATGCAAAAATCAAAATAACGATATCTTCAAGTCGGGTTCTGAGCATTTTTCAACCCCCCGTATCTCCGAACCCCTTGAGGTACAAACGAAAAAAAAGTTGGTACAAACAGGTACATACGGAGTACTAACATATGCAAAAATAAAAATAAAGATATCTTCATGTCGGGTTCTGAGAATTTTTCAACCCCCCGTATCTCCGAACCCCTTGAGGTACAAACGAAAAAAAAGTTGGTACAAACAGGTACATACGGAGTACAAACATATGCAAAAAAAAAAATTACAATATCTTCAAGTCGGGTTCCAGGTTCACACAGGTATAATATTAAACGACCAATTTGTTCCTTCCTACCAATGAATGAAGTAATAAATAAATAGTTGCTTATTCATTTTAATTCATGTTTGAATCACTAACACAAACTTACAAAGTTTTCACTTTTCGATTTAATGGTAGATACCTACTCAAGGGGGAATTAATTGCTTTGATGTTAATTGTAAATGTAGAATAGTTGCTTTAAATATTCAAAGATAACTGAATGGAAATGTTTGTTTCAGCGATACTCTGATTATCTGTTTGTTTACTTTCAGAATATTCCTTTACAAGAAATTTCGTGGCAAAACGTTTTGTAAAAATTAATGCGTTTACTATTAACCTAGACCTACCTAAATTTAAATATCACTAAATTTATTACGCTCAAATCAAGGACAGTAGTGGGTGTAAACGAGGCGCGGTTTGTCCAAAATATTATAACATATTTATATCGCAATTTCCGACATACGCCATGTAATTTATGTATTAAATCACCTCGGTTTATTTTAATTACTATAGCAGCGGTAGTTACTTCCGGTGAGGTGACAGGTGGCGGGAAATTAGGTGATTGGTATCAAGTCTGACGTGATGACGTCATACGGAATCCCCAGTGGGACTGCCCGCCCATGAATTATACGTATCGCCATCATTCAATTGATTGAGGAAAAGGGCTATACTACATAGATAACAATGTTCAACTCTAGATAATCCCTAGGGATACTCTCATAAAGTACATTTTGCTTTGTCGACTTGTCGACCCGTTCGAGAAGACTTACTTTTACGCGACGAGTACCTAACCAAATTTGACGCTATTGAAATACAGTTGACTTTTGAATAAAACCAATAATTAAATAAATTACATATTGCAATTGGTTGTGCAAACGGAAAACTATGTTATGAGATGACGCAGCATTATTCTATGTGGAAACTTGTTTAATTGATCTAAATAAGTACAGACATAGATTTTTGTTTGTTTTTATGTTTGTTTAAACGGGCTAATCACAGGAATTACCAATCGGATTCGAAAAATTCTTTCACTAATAGGAAGCTACATTATCCCCGAGTATTATAGGCTACTTTATCACGGAAGCTAGTATGAAATATACCTATTGCAGCTTTAACAAACATTTATCATGTTTAATTTGTTATGTCTAAATCTTGTTGTAAGATCATGATGATAATATTTTAAACTTTAGTAGAACGAGATAGCAGATTGAATCATTCCGAGGTTCCACGTAATCTTATCACACGAAGCCCAGATTTATTCGCTTCCTACGACGTCAACGCGAAAACTATCGATTGTACTGTAAAGTTTTGCATACAAGATCGACAGGCTGACCTTGATCGGTCGGCAATGAAATCGTTCTGCTACCGGTAACTGGGCCTGCTTGCACTCTAATCTATTGTAGGAAGTGAGATTGTATGAGATTGGCAAACCCGCACGAATGCCGCTCTGTATCATTGAAGTTTAAATGTTAAATTCTCTATGTATAAGGTGAGTTTAGGGATTTTGGCAGTATTTGCAAGAGTGGAAGCTATCATCAATTTGAACAACTTTTACCATTTCGACAACTGTAACAGCTTTTCCATACTAATTACATTTACAAACGTAAGAGTACAAAACCTAGGAAGGTAGTATGTACCTACTTGATCAGCAAGTATGCAGCTGATATTTTTTTTAGATTTCACAGTTATATCTGCAGTAAAAAATCCCCCTTGAACAAATACCAATGACTTCAAAATCACCCTGTAGGTACACCTATAAAATTAAATGAAATTGTAAAAAAAAATATAACATATTTACAAAGGTTCTTATTGTATTGTGGGTGTGTGTGTGGGAGGAACCAATTATTACTTAATGCGATCTGTGATATCATGGTAATTTTAAATAATGTTTTTAAATATAGGAACTTCGCAATGGCCATACCTACCTACCTAACTGTATATTTTTCACATAATTTCCTTAAAATTTAACCTTTCACCATATTTTATTCAGCCTCGATTTAAATCTTCACTTCACTACAAAACTACAATACATTTCCCACGCTAAGTTACTTCAAGTAATTCGTAAAATTACTTGATCTCATTGTCAAATGAGGTATCTAAGATGGCCGGCCGGTGCGTTGTAGAGGCCGATAGTGAACGTTCCGACCTTCACATTGCCTGGCCTGGCCAAGATTCGCTCAATGGCGACACACTGATGTAAGTGATGACTTAGCCGCGCCTCATACCACCGATTTTAGGAGAAAGTGACCCGGTGCCTCAACAAGATGCGATGAGTCAACTCACGAAATTCTTTAGTCGAATATTTTTATGATCTTTAGTACAGACAGGGCTCCCTTTCTATACTTATATGTTTGTCTATGTCACAATAAATAATAGTACAATCTATGTGAAATTGCTGCCAATGTTTCACGCCGTAGCATTTATTTATAATTTGAGATAAAATTTTGAGTAAAGTGGGGGATGGAGTGCCTCTTCTAGTTCTGATACTATACAGATCTAAAAAAAACATACATTCAAAAAGTTTAGTATTTCTGTTTAGGGATCGCTGTCTCATAAGCTCCATGAACTTACCACTGATTTTCCGATAAGATGTAATTTTTTTATACGAGTAGTTTCTGAGCCACATGAAGAGAACAACCACAATCACATGTTATCTGCAGACTGTTAAGTCTATAAGTACCTAATTACACAATCATGTTATAAACAAATTTATACAATATGGATAAAACTTGTCGCTTTTTATTTGATACTCCAATAAATAAGTTTTAAAGCGGTCAATGTTGATGGATGGATGAATTTGGCGGTCAAGTAATTCCGCGATAACATTGCTAAGCGAAGCCTGGAGAAGTTTTCACTTCCATATGTAGTTATTTTTGGCGTCTCATTGCCAATGATAAAGGTTATTTATATCAATGTAAATAAAAATCAATTGCCACATGTATGACCGAGCATCACTTGAGAACAGCTCGACTGATTTGGCTGTTTGGTTTGTTTGTTGAGGATAAGATTTTTTTTCGAAAATCGCCGTATAAGTCGGAAATTTCATACGGGCGACGCCGGGCATGAACAGCTAGTAAATAATAAATCTTTAATTATGAAAAATCACAAAAACTTACAAGCGCTATTATTATTGTGATGTTATCACTTACTCCTTCTGTATAATCACTGCAATAGCAAAGTTCCTGGGGCTCTACCGCGTATCTTTGGTGGTAAATGTAACGAACACCACTGATGAATGTCATCCAATCAGGGCCCACGAATGGCTTATCGTCCTACCTCGCCATTGGATGAACTCATTGATGGTGTTCGTTACGATTACCACCAAAGATAAGCAATAGCCCGGCTGGAATTCTAACTAAATCTTATTCTTGTAATCGTAATCGTACAATTAAAGTCCATTTTATTTGACTTCATCGATAATAGGTATAACAGGTATTATTAACTGCATACATAAATTGGTTTGAATGGCTATTTCTGGCTTCGTATCGTATTCTTATTTTAAATAGTAGAGGTATGTTTTCAATCGTTAATTTCTCAATACTATAGGATATGTATGTATAAGCTAATGACACAAAATAGCTATGCGAAGTGATGAAGTTCGTCTAACATACGGTTGCGCCTGCGCATGACACGTATTTTACGACCATAGCATTTTTTTTTAAAGCGTACGGCCCTCCTAATGTTATGCGGTTATCGCAGCATGATATAAAACCATTATAAACAAGCCTCTGGTAGGTTGAATCTGGCATAGCTTCGCGGGGCCAGCTTATAGTGGTTATGTATGACTTGAGCTATATTATAGCTGTGTGTACTAGTTTCTTTGATAGTCGTCAATATTCACTTTGAGGACGCCGGTTACAGTGTTTGTTATAAACATAATTTCATTAATCTTAGATGTAAAGTTATGATTGCTCTTTTAATTCTCCTTATCTTTGAGTTAATTAGCAGAACTATTAAACTATGAATCTTTTATTGGCCTCTTATCTTAGGCTATCAAGCATTGTCAAATGGCTTTTGTGTTCTGGTGTCATGATGATAATCATATCATTGCTAATTAATAAAAAAATACAATCATAAAATTAATTGAATACATAAATTTTAAAACTAGGTACCTACCTTTATGTATTTAAAGTAATTCCAAGTTTTAAAAAAACGTCACAGATAACTAATAATAAATAATTCCTTTATCTTATCTGCATTTCAAGTTCTTTTCCATGAATATTGTACAAAAAATTTAAGTTGTGTATCTATTTGCTATGATTCATCTATCGTACATACGGTAAATAGATTACCCGTTTGTTTGATGTTGTGCTTACATATATCATCGATTGCTTGCTGTGACAATATCCAATATTACAAACACCTTGATAAACAGAGTTGTATTCCTGCCCTTTATTATTATCAGTAAAACTTTCCACACCTGAAGTTACTTAACTAGATTATTATTTAACCACTGTTCTGCAGTCAAAGAAACCTCGCTTGTTTAAGACGATGGACAGATCCAAAAGAAACCAGCGAGGACTAATTATTTATGTCAGTTTATGTTATGTGATAGGTACCTCATTTTTGATGGCTCACATCACATTTAGTGTACTTTTCTTCGACTGTCCAAATATCCACTTGGTCATTTTTTTTATGACTTGTTAATTCCAAAAACTGGGCAGCCCGGCACTGTGACCATCTGACCAGGGCCCAGGGCTTAAGATAGTGAAAGGATCCATACATACTATATGTACTTTAATATACTTGTGAACCTTTTTCTTCAGCTCTCGTTTATAATGAAATAACATTTCATAGTCTTTGAAAATAACTGAATAAGTATAAGGCATCAAACGTAAATAAGCTTATTATACTTACTAATTAGCACACAATTAGTGCGTCTCTGGCTGGGTCATATCTAACCACCGTCCTTCCATTCAACTCTTAGCCAAAACGAACGACCTTTGCACGTGTCACGTTTTTATCGCTGTCACCTAAGTAAGTGTTTGCTTTCGAAGGCACGTTTGGGACAAGAGTAAACAAAGGACCGGAGTTAATGAAAGTATCGATAACGCCCAGATCCGACTCTTTAAACAAAGGCTCTCGAGCGCGCTGATCTATCGATTACTTTGAGAGCATATCGAATGTCGATATTCGATAGTACTTACTATGTGAAAGCAACAATAACCCCAATCAAAATATCGCCATAACACAAAATGAAAATCGCTCTCTGTAAAGCCATTTACAGTTGTTTTTTTTTTTTTTTTTATTTTTTTTTTTATACTACTTAGGTAGCAAACAAGCATACGGAATTATATGTTATGCATATGTTTACAAATTGTTCACGAATTAAATGGGTCATGTCGACCAAACGTTTGGCAATGTAATACAGTACGCCACTTTATTGGTAAAATAAATAGAAATTGTAAATAGCCCATTGGGTGATTGACGATTTGAAATGTCACGTCATCAGAAGTCATATTGCGGTGTTTAGGTACCCACTTCGCGTATTGTTCACAGAGCACTTATTGTTAGGTACAACTTATTTATTGTTTTTCGACAACAAGCGTTCGGGGAACTCCTTTGTTAGAATCGTACTCTTATTTATCACGTATAACGAGTGTTGCCTTTATGTCTACAGAACCACAACACACTTTATACCCATAATATGGTATGAATACTCTGTAGTACCTACTACAAATTTCCGACAATGGTGGCTATCTCCCTCTGACGTAGTACGAGTGCACATAATCGACTGAGACAGATCTGTTGCGTGCATTTAATTACCAGTTAAAAGGTTAATTTAAAATTCCTATGCTTAAAAAAGGCACACATTACAACAGTTTCCGCCCAGTTTCACAACTCTATATTTGTTGCTTGTGGTGTAAACCGTTGAATAGGCTCTCAAGCGGGGTGGTTCTGGCCATTGTTTCGTTCATTACTCACTTATCCGATTGGTCACGTCTAGTATTTGTCACGCTTTCAAATATTACTTAATACTTGTCAATATTGCCGCTACCAGCACTTTGGCTACGGCCGCAATTTAGAAGTTTTTTTAAGAATCCCATTAGTTTTATTAATGTCTGTTTGCGTTAGGTACTCAATCACGCTGAAAATATTTCGACCGTTTGGAACAAGGTGGTGGTAATAACGTGGTTTGTTATAGAGATAAATAATACACAAATAATAAAAACTATCACCCAGAAATACAAGAGGATTTACAAAGAATTCAAATCCAACACAATAATAAAAAATAGAAAGCGTAGTAATCATGCCCGTTATCATTGTACAATCTTTCGCTACGTAAATTTGTACCTACTGCCATTTAAAGCTTAACCTGTTGCTTTTCCTCATGATTGCTGTTGCCAAAGCGATGAACGAGTTAGGAACGTGCTTGCCGACCCATAAGTCTCACTGCGATACCATCGCACCGCCCAACAATATTATACCATTTGCTTACCTAACTAAAGAGAATTCCGCCGATCTATCGTCCGGTTCTGTAAGAGGACTTATAATTAAACTATTTATTTGTTTACACGCCAAATAGATTAGGGTAAGTGAGAATATTTGATTGAGCAAGTCAACATCCTTGGTGATGTTACTTGTCACGATCTGTAGTTTGTTACACTTATGCAATAACATTACGTGAACATCTTGGCCTAGTAATGCTCGCGGCTCACATACTCACGCACACAAATAATAATACGTTTTTTAAACCGGTAAATTATTGTTACCTACACTATTGAACGGATAAAAAATTGTTATGACTGTTTGAAAATATTTCATGTTTGCTTTTGTTTTATTTCCATTCATCTAAACATCATGTTGTCTTTGTCTTGCAGGGCGGCGGAGCGGTACGTTCGAGTGAAATGGCGAGATGTTCGTGTCGGAGATCTGGTCCATCTGTCCAACAACGAAGCGGTGCCAGCCGACATGGTCCTTCTGCAATCCTCAAATCCCATGGGAATCTGTTACCTAGATACATGTAATCTGGATGGGGAGACCAATTTGAAACAGAGAATCGTAGCTCCCGGATTCAGGGACAAGGTGAATTTAATTATTTCATGAACTAATTAATATTAATTAATGAATATTGCAAGCTTTATTGAATATCAAAATTTGCAATAGGCTTCATTTAATTTAAACTGTTACAAAGGAAACACGTTGATTGAAAGGTAGAGCGTAGCGTTTATTCGCTCAAAGAGCAGTTCGAATAGAGTTCTCCACCTTACATAATACCTACCGTGTGAGTAAGGTCGCCAGAGCTCATTGGGGAGGGGGGAAGAGTAGGTACGCATATGCGATACCCCCCGTGGTGCAAGCATAGATATGGTTACGGTAACGCTTACCATGAGGCGGGCCGTACGTTTGTTTCCTTACTTCGTCGTATAAAAAAATTAATATTTAGTAGGTATTCAAATACTTTTGTTAACAAATAGATTCTTATCAGACCTCAAAGAGAATATGCAAATTATGTACACGTGCCTTTTAAAGAGAAAGTTATATTACATTTATCCAAATATAGAAATTCATGCAAATGAAACCGCTCACAATTAAATTACAATATTACATAACACTATATTAAATACTTCTTGATATTACATGAACTATATTAAATACTTCTTGATATTACATGATCTTACTATTAATAAGCTACTTTATTTAGTCTTGTTAGTTTTATAATTAACTTATTCATTAGACGTAGCCACGTAGATGGGTTCTCGTAGTACTCTTCATCAATAAAATCCGATTGTACTATAGCGATACTCTATTCATAATTTTTGGATGGTTTATTGACTGACATATTTTTTACTTGATGAATACAAATTAAAGTGTGGCAGTCCTTTGAAACTAACTCTTTAGTTATTTTAGAAACTTTTGCCCATGTGGCAACAACAACATGAAAGTCTCAACTCAGTTGTATGAACGATCCATGGATTCATAGAAGACGAACGAATGAACACACAAAAGTTATGTTTTACACAAGATATTAACTTTACTGTTTCGTAACATTAATGCACCATAATTATAGGCATGAAAGTTATAAAAAACAGCGTGAGAACAGTTTCTCCAAAATTCTCTAATATTAATAGACAACCTTAATAAAAGATACTTCAAACCTTAAAAAATCCTACTTAAGGGTGTAACATAGCCCAATGACTTTGAGGATTTGACCTCTAAACGAGTATTCTGCGCTACTCACCGCTGGGCGGCTTTGGAAATGCACCCCAACGGTGGATAGCGGTACTACAATCAACTCGATTACAGAAAAGGTAACAGCGCAGATGTGTCATATCGTTTTTATAGCTTTGCCTATTTCCATTAATTATTTATTTAACGAAAATTGTTTATTGCTAGGTCTTCAGGAACAGAATTTTTGGTTTACACAACACATAAATCTGTTTAATTTTACTCGCCTGCTATATGATACATACCTATCAAGGGTCTGATGATGACCAGGCAACATATTGGACCTCAGTAATAGTAATAGCTAAGATTTTACAGTCTTCAATAGTTGTCTAATATTACATTATGTAATATGATGAATCTCAAGGGTCTGATAATGACCAGGTAAATGTGTTGAAAAATATACCTATTACGAATTAATAACGTACTGTCAAATTTTAAATTTTAATGGTATGTGACAGACACAAATATTTAGTAGAACAGAAAAAAAAATCTTTTCTCACAATTAAAAAAAGTGCGGCCCTTTCGCACTTTTACCACTATAACTTACAGGTACGATTAAAAATTTATATTTGAGAGACCTTGGGATCATAATAGGGCTTGAAATCGAATATTCGAATAATAAAAAAAACGAATAATAGAATACTACATCTGTGATATTCTTATATTAGACTATTTCCTCAGATGAAACACAGCAGTAAAGCATACGTTATTAAAACCAACTTCTCTATTTCGTATTCGGTACTTAATTTGGTACTGAAGATCGTGATGACTATGGACTCAATTTTGTTGGAGTGGTTGGCTTGCCACGACTCCGATTGGTTGATATTTATTAGAGATGAAACGGATACCTGTTTAGTCGGATACCGGATATTTTTCCGGATACTTTAGGGGTGTAAGGGTCCAAACAACATCTATTGGATCCTTGTCAACCTCACCTGCTCGTGGTGCACCCTGCTGACAAACAAACGGGACTCTGGCTCATACTGAACCCCGTTTCGGGTTGTGGAAGACAGGCGGCGGCCCCACATAATTCTCACGCCACCCGGCTTGGTAGTAGGCTATACCTATATCCGACTGGCTAGCGATCACCCTCGTGAGTGAGTCTGTCATGAAGCAATTCGTTGTGTTTCGGCAGGGTTCACGAGAGCCAGTCCCCATACATCCGAAGTGTGCGGCATGTATGATGGTGAGGTCCAGCGATGCGATTCGGGCGATCTCTGATGTGTATGGCGTATTGGTTTGGCTGTACGGTTAATAGGGGACCCGAACCTGGGCAATACCAATAACCTCTGGCCCAGGAGGCTGTCCCGCCAACCAGTGCATAATCCCGACGAGTGTCTGTCCTGCCGGGGGAGGAGACCGGAGTGGAACCAGACAGGCACTCCCGGGGGGACCGAGGGCCCTTCCGTCCCCCATGTCAATTCCACAACTTGTCGCCGCATTCAGGTCGACCCGCAACCATTGTGTTTTGCCTCCGCGATCATATAAATCGCACACTTCCAATAAAATCATCTTTTTTACGATTTTAAAACAAAAAATGGTTAAAGTTAGAAGAAAAAAGGTTTACTTCAGCGCCCCTTTCCACATTAAGAGTGGACTTTTGCAATATCTCCTCACTCCACAGTAATATCAACACCGTCCATCACCATCTTGAGACGGCGAAGCTGGCCTTGTTCTTTCTGACGGAGACAAAGATAACTTGCCCGAGCGATACATCGTATCTTCACTATCCCGGTTACAATCTCGAACATTTGTTCGTTCCAAAGGCCGGGGTGTGTATGTTCGTCCGGGAGGGCATCTGTTGTCGACGTCTAAATAACCTGAAAGACAAGAGACCTGTCTACTCTCTGGGTGCGCGTAGACTACGGTGGGTCGACCCGTATATACGCGTGCCTCTACAGGTCTCATCGCGGCGACACTGAGACAACTTGCTTCTTTGAACGCGTCCAAGAAGCGACCGACACTGTGCTGGGACTTCATATAAATAAAAGATTTGATTGTTATTTTCATCGCCAGAGGTCAGTCAACTGACTAACCTCTGACTTTATCTTCTTCGATTTGGAAATTACGTAGTGGTATCAATTAAACATGATTTAAGAAATTCTGCAAATTATCCGATTTATCCGGATATCCGGATAGTAATAAAAATAATATTCATTTTATCCGGATACTAAAAACTAACGGATAATGCAAGCCCTAGCTGGGACGGTACCGCACAGCCGAGGTGATTGTCACGCTGGGAAAACGATTTATGACTTCCCTTTGGCCTATGGTTTCTCGCAACTGGTGCAGGATACATACAACCCGCATTCCTGATATCGAAAACAACGAGCCTTCTCTGCTGAAACTTTTGCTGACTACACACCCAGATGATTACCAGGTCTACGTCGGTGCTCCCCTTGGATCGTCCGACCATTGCCTGGTTCATTCTGAAGTGCCACTAGCGCTACTAGGAAAATCTCGACCCCGAGAGACTCGCAAAGTTTGCCATTACCGGTCAGCAGATTGGGATGGACTGCGGGAGTTTTATTCATCCTACCCATCCAACCCAAGCTGCTTTCAGCTTTGTTTCTCGTCTGATGATCTGGACAGCTGCGCAGACTTGGTCGCCGATGTTGTATTGCAGGGCATGGAATGTTTTATTCCATGTGGTGCCCATTGGTGGCAGCCTTGGTTCGATGGGCCCAGTGCAAGGCCAGTCCAGTTTTGCATGTGCTGACATGCAAAACTGGGCTGGCATTTGGATTGACAAAGTGAACTTGCTTCCGGCGTCTGTGTTTCCTGACGCTTACAATCTAGGTACTTTCAAGGCCAGAGTGAATAGGTTTCTTCTGGGTAAGCGTGTTTCATCTTAGGCTTCGTCATCGCCCCTTATGGGCGAAAAAAAAAAACGATCTATAAACAGCTACTTACACCTTGTGGAATGTACTACACTTTATGGCAAATAAATGAATTTTAATTTGAAGTGCTACTAGCCTAAAGCAAGATGCCTACCGGGCTTGGACTAAAGCTCAAAATGATCCGGATAAATCCAAATTGAGAAAAGCATGTAATTCTGCTTCTTGGTCCAGCAAAAAGCAAATTGCTAGAGCGAAGTTCCAGCACATCGGCAGGATTGGCGATCGGCTTGCAGGTTTCCCTTCTGGAAGTCGAGCATTCTGGTCACTCGGCAAGGCTGTCGAAGGTCTGTCTTCTGTCGGTCATCGCTTCCTCCACTGCACACACCAGATGACTCTCTGGCCCACACTGCAAAAGAGAAAGCCGATCTACTGGCAGCCCTCTTTGCAGCTAATTCGACACTTGATGATGGGGGAGCCATACCGCCTAGCATCCTGCGTTGTGGCAGCTCAATGCTGGAAATCCGCTTTTCGAAAATCACGGTCCGACGAGCTCTGTTCTCCCTTGACGTCAGAAAGTCGAGTGGGCCAGACGGTATCCCCACCATTGTGCTTAGGACGTGTGCTCCAGATTTTTCTCCAGTATTGACGCGCCTATTCAGACTTTCCTATACCGCCGGACGTGTTCCTTCTTCGTGGCAGTTAGCCTTGATATCGATATAAGGTCTTTGAACGGGTCTGGCACAGGGCACTTCTATCGAAGCTGCCGTCGTACGGAGTCCCGAGGGTTTGTGCACTTGGGTGTCTAGTTTTCTTGCTGATCGGAGCATCAAAGTCGCCGTTGACGGATGCTGCTCCGGTATCAAGAATATCAATGCTGGCGTACCGCAAGGCTGTGTGTTATCACCCACACTGTTCATCCTGCATATCAATGATATGTTGAAAATTCCCAACATTCACTGCTATGCGGATGACAGCACTGGGGATGCCCAATATTCAGGCCGTGCTAACATCCCTCGGTCCACGAGACTTCGTTGGGGCGGGTCTTGAAATGGGAGAGACTTAATTTAGTCTGTTTTAACCCCTCGAAGACAAAAGTCTGCGCGAAAAAACCCCATTCGTAGTAGCACCAAAATTCGAAGACACTCCTCTCAACATCGCACAGAGTATCGGGATCCT
Source organism: Polyploca ridens (assembly GCA_951394255.1). Lineage (NCBI taxonomy): Eukaryota > Metazoa > Arthropoda > Insecta > Lepidoptera > Drepanidae > Polyploca > Polyploca ridens. The sequence continues at coordinate 14,706,496 of OX596249.1, read as the reverse complement.
TGGTGTCGATATTGCAAGTGATGTCCAGTTCCGAGGTCATTTGGAGAGCAAAGCCAAACTGGCTTTAAAAAAGTCGGGTGTGCTAAATAAGGCTAAGTGGTACTTCACGACACTCCAGCGGCTTCAGCTTTATAAAGACCAGGTTAGGCCGCATATGGAGTACTGCTCGCACCTCTGGGCAGGCGCACCCGCTTATCAGCTTAATCCACTTGCCTCGGTGCAATAGCGGGCCATTCCTATCGTTAATGATCCCATACTCTCTGGCGGTTTAGAACCTCTCAGCCTTCGGAAAGATATAGGCTTGCTCTGTGTGTTCTACCGCCTGTATAATGGGGAGTGTTCGTAAGAACTTTTTGACCTGGTGCCATCATCACCTTTCTACCACCGCACCGTTCGCCGGTAATGTGGAGCTCATCCTCACATCCTCGACCCGCCTCGATCGTCCATACAACGTTTTAGTCGGACGTTCTTACGGTACGACATGGGGTTCTTCAAAAAAGGCATAAAAAGACCTCTACAAGGTCGGGAACACATTGGCAATCCCTCTGGTATTGCAAATGTCTATAGGCGGCGGTGACCACTTACCATCAGGTGGCCGATCTGCCTGCTTGTTAACCTATTGACATAATAAAAAACTGCCAACCTAGTAGCCGGATAGCCAGATAATTAATTAGTACTCATACTGTTTCGCTTGAATTCATAAACAAAAAGTTCTCTAACTTCGGAATCCTTGGCGTCGCCATTTCTAGTGACATCTTGTTCCGAAGTCACTTATAAGACAAGGTTAAGCTGTCATCCAAAAAGTTAACCACATTTACGTAGCTTGAAGTGTGAAAAACGTAGGTATTCGTGCTACCGATTTGAACGTTCGACAACGTTCGTTTTTCAAATACACCATACAAAAAGGCACTCAATACGAATACGTTAGGCTTGCGATAGATTTTCGTATTTCGTATTTAATATTTCCGAAAATCGGTTTTGCTTTAAACCTTGTTTTGAAATAAGCGGGATTGGGTTTATTATTCTTTCAGTAGTTGTTGATTGGTTTACAGCTAATAACTTACTGCTCAATGAGAAAAAAACTAATTGTATCAGATTCAGTCTACCCAATATTAACGACATTTATATTCAATTTTAATATTTGCACACCGCACAGATCGGTAGAGTAAGTTTGGAACTCTTTAATTTTTAACACCGCTATTTTGCATTAGTATTACCCTTATTCTCGCAAATAAATTAATTACATTTCATTTCAATGTGAGACTGAATCAACCTTCCGAACTGGTATTAGAGTCAGACTTTTCATAAGTGCCTGCGTAGATCTATTTGAATAAATGATTTTGAATTTGAATTTGAGACACTCAACGCTAACATTGTTAATAAAGGTGAAAAACTGGATCTTTTATACAAAATCTAGTAAATAGACTTAGTTCTGCAGCTTATGCAGTGAAGATAATCCGTTCTCTCACTGACGAATATCCGGAAAGATTAGTTTATTTTAGTTATTTTCGCAGTTTAATGTCTAACGGCATCCTCCTTTTAGGGAAGCAGTACCAACATCAATGGAATTTTTATTCTGCAGAAGAAGGCTATTCGCGCAATATATGTATAACCTGAATCCAAGGGATTCCCATAGAGATAAGTTTAAAACTATAAATATAATTACAGTGCAGTCACAGTGCATATATGAAAACTAAATTTATGATCGAAAAAATATACTTAACTTCTCTAAAAATAGCGACACTCATAGTTTAAACTATACATGAAACGGATACCCGGTAACTATCCGGTATCCGGCCTATCCGGTGACCAAATTACTATCAGGCTGGATACAAGAGCCTTACGGAACTTGACTTAGAGAATTAATTTGTGCTCATATTGTTTCGCTTGTTTTCATAAACATGGCCAGCTCAGAAAAAAGTTTCGCCTTACACACTGCTGCTGAAAGGTAGATTTTGGCAATCTTTGTTTTTGGGTAGGTACCTATTATGGGCATTAACTACCCACTAAATTTAAGGGTCACCATTGCGACCAATTTGCACTGACTTAAGATAAAAAAAACAATCTCACATAAAATCGCGCTTTTTTCTTCTTAATGAGACTGGCTAGTATTATTTTTATTTGCTACCTCATTAAAGCAATCCCACAGCGTATCATAAGCTACCGTGAGATATAGCTAACTTCGCTCATGTACTAAAAGACTCCAATCCGACCGAGTCCGCCCGATCGTTTGTGCGCCACCTACACAAGCTCGCTCCTTTCGATGTACCAAACTATAATGTTTCGCTGGATCCGGCTACTAGGTTGCCCGAATATCCGGTATCCGGCCAAACAGGTATTCAATCCATCTCTAGTTTAAACACTAGAAATAAGAACAAACTTGCTGTACCTGTAACACGGCTCAGCAAAATTAGGGATTCTTTTAAAGGGCAATGTATACGCTTCTATAACAAAGTACCCAAATCAATTCAATAACTATCTGAGTATAGATTCAAAAAGTGAATTAAACAAAAAATATGTAAGAAGGGGTACTATAAAGTTTCCGATTTTGTAGAAGACAAGAATACATTTAAATGAAGTGTTCGCTTTACAGGCTATTTTAATTCAATTATTTAATATTGTAAAATGTATTATAAGATAATTAAAAAAGAATATGCTTGCTAAGTCTCTTGCCGGGAGGCTTCTCAGTTTAAGTATAGTTACGAACCGGTAGTAGAATCAATTGTAACGTTCGTAAGTGCCTTATTAGGGCATATATTGAATAAACATTTTTGAATTTATCATGTATAGCTTAGGAGTTATACGGGGTGGATACGACAATAAATGAAACCACAAGCTTTCCATACATTGTTGCCGAGGAGACATGTACCTTTTGTATGAAAAGCTGTAATTTTTTTGCGATTTCGTTTTTGGTAACCATAATTAAAAGTTGATCGTATTGATGAGTACTTTACGTGGTTTCATTTATTGTCGTATCTACTCCGTATATGCCTGGATGCCAGACAAGGTTATAGATTTGTCAAGACAAATCAAAGGAACCCAAACACGATGGGTTTATCATATATGTATTTTAGGAGTTCCGATGGCCACCTTCCGTATCCATTATCAGACTACCTCGATGGTACCATAACATTGCGTTATTACCGAACCTACAAAAGTAAACCTTTCATTTCACTCGGATGGACGTCAGCAAGTGGTTGAAAAATAAATTGAAAATTTTGAAACATAAGACGTACATCATTGCAAGATAAATAAAATCTTGTTATAAAAATAATAAAGGAAACCGGGATCTTTCTCTAAATTCTTAATAACTATTAGTACCTACCTAACACATTTATGATTAGTCTATGACGACTATTGATTTCCTTGAAAATATTATTTTTACTTATGACTACTTTAAATATATTTACAAGCTAAAAAATATGCTCAAAATTGTATCTAAGTTATTATCAGAAGAAATTGATTTAAAAATCATTCATAAATTTAAATATTTAGTTTATTTGTCGTATAAAATTTCCGTGCGAGGTCCTTTCATGACAGCAGCCATCAAGGCACTGACGAGTCTCGGCTGCAGGCGTCCGCGGGTGGGATTTAGCGGGGAGCGAGTGATTTATGCTTCGCGATTATGTTTTTTTATTATTATTTTAATATTATTTATATAATTTGAAAATTAATCAATACATATTGTTATAAAATGCATTAGCTTTCTTTTGGTGTAAGTTTCGCATATATCTGATGAGCCGTTATGTCAACAATTTACAATTTAGGTTAAAATTATACGTGTAAAGATATATGTTTTTAAAAAATTTGAAGATATTTACACAAATTTTAATCAATACAACTTGTGCGCGATGAACCAATGTACAACATATATTTTTTTCAGGACAAATGGATGGATGGATTCGTCAACAAAATGCTTTTTGTCCAGCGTATTTTAGAGATTTGACCATTGTTATCCCCTTAAGCGATAAACTTTCTAACTCTCATATGTTTTATTGCAGCAATTAGAATTCAATCCATTAAAATTCAGGAGTTCAGTTGAAGTGGAGCGGCCATCGACGAAGATTTACCGGTTCACGGGCACTATCTCGCATCCTAACGGAACTCGGGTACCACTCAACTCTGAGAATCTCCTTTTAAGGGAATGCACGATCAAAAATACAGACTACGTTGAAGGCATTGTGGTATACGCAGGTCATGAAACTAAAGCTATGCTCAATAACGGAGGACCAAGATACAAGTGCTCAAAGTTAGAAAGGAAAATGAATACCGATGTGATATGGTGTGTCTTAGTGTTACTGTTCCTTTGCTGCGCCGGCGCCGTCGGCTGCAAAACTTGGTACGATAATTACAGTCCTCTGCTGATCAATTCAACCCCGTTCATTACCAGTACCTCTCCGTATTCACCCGCAGTCGAGGGTTTATTAATATTCTGGACTTATATAATCGCCCTGCAAGTCATGATACCTGTGTCGCTCTACGTCACCATAGAAATGACAAAGCTGATTCAAGTGTATCACATTCATCAAGACGTCGAAATGTACGATCCCGAGACGAACAAGAGGACGGAATGTCGAGCATTAAATATAACTGAGGAGTTGGGGCAGATTAATTATCTGTTCAGTGACAAAACTGGAACGCTGACAGAGAATAAGATGGTATTCAGGCGATGTACAGTGAACGGAGTGGACTACGACCACCCGAACGGCCCCGCCGCAGAGCCCTCGGCTGAGTTACCACCGATCGTCACTCCTATTACAAAAGTATCGCCAAATAGAAGACTGCTGCAACATTTGCTTGACAGCAATGATGCTCAACATACACAAAAGGTAAATATTGAAAGATTCACGAGTCTTCTATACATATTTGTAACAATTGAACGAATGAATCATATACAGTATTATTGTTGACAGGTCCGTGAATTCCTGTTAATCTTAGCCGTATGCAATACCGTAATAGTAAGCCAACCTCACGTGGACGCGATGCCAATGAGCAGTTCAAATTCAAGCGAACGATTTAACTCAGAGAAACCATCACGATCGAACGGCACATTAAGATCCAACGACAAGTGAGTACAGTGTTTGTGTACCCATAACTGTGTTGTTTGTAGCAGTAACGTGACTCGATCTAATCAACGGTTGTCTGTCCACAGATACGCTAGACTAACAGAATCTAGATCTACGACGCCGTCGCCGCCGCCATCGACAACGTCGCCGCTCCGAATCCGGCTTCCAAAGTTACCGTTCGGGAATAAAGACGACAATATCAGCGAACCGAGCACTTCGACTGAACTACAGGTTGATAATCTTGAATAACTGGCTAGATCGCAATAAAAGAATCTGGTGCCTCTAAAAATAAATATATGTTTTGTCTTCGTTTTTGAATCCATAACTGAACTTTTTTGTTGTCAGCTGGCTCGATTCGAAGCGGAAAGTCCCGACGAGCTAGCGTTAGTAGAAGCTGCTCTCGCGTATGGGTATGAGCTACGCAACCGTGCGCCAGATGACTTGGAACTGGGTATTTGCGGCGAAGTAACGCACCTAAAGGTGTTGAGGGTGCAGCAATTCGACTCTAATCGGAAATGCATGTCGGTGGCCATGAGAATGCCAACTGGACAGGTAAGACTGAGTACTTTACTTACTTTTTTTTAATGAATGTTGTATTATTGTCCTTTATGATTGGAATTTTCGACTCCTTTATTCTTTATTGTAATCAATCAAATCGAGTTTTCAATCGAGATTGTATCAATTGAACATATATGTTAGGAGATATATTATAGGATGTAATATGGTTTTGATTTATTTATATTCTTACTTTTTATTGTCATACATACATAGATCCCCTACATGCTTGAATTTTGAACAACTCGTATTTCAGTCTGTCGGGGTACCATTTTAAAGTTTTAGAATACATGTTTTTATTAAGTACCCTATCGCTATATCTTGATGACCCTACCTATTATTAAAAAAATAAGCAAATTATCTATTTAATTAATAGAAAAAGAAAGAGAGGTCACCATAGATAAAGAATACAAAATATGTTTAGAAATCTGTTCGATGCAATTCCTATCGAATCGAAGTCGAAGTCAACAACTTATATAGCGAGGCCGCACTATATAGGTGTGGGGTAGCTTCAGTGCGTACATTTTCGGTCGGCAAGACGGTCTCATTAATTTAGCTTCTTCATCATTTTATTAGACGAAATAAACTATTTTAAAGTTCTAAAGTCTTAACACAAGCAGCAGTCAATTTAGCAGTCTCTTTCCCTACGTATGGTCGTCCGGATAAAGTCGCCTACCCTAGACAGGCTTTTATAAATGTACTATAAATTGAACAGGTGGTCCTATACGTAAAGGGTGCAGACAGTACAGTCCTCGGTGCACTGGCTCCAATGCGTTCTGGTTCAGCGGAAGCAGCCGCTTTCGAAAGAACCCGCTCGCTGCTCTCAGAGTACTCGCGCGCGGGTCTGCGTACGCTGGTCATGGCCAAAAGGACTATGCAACCCGCCTTGTGGGAAGAATGGCTCGCTAGTCATGCAAGGGCATCAGAAATTGGTGAAAGTATGTGTTTATTATTTTTAGTTAAGTATGCGCCTTGTACTGGTCACGTAAAGTCGAAATTTCAATTGATCACTGCCATGTTTCCACGTTTTCGAATTTTGTCCGTTTGGTTTCTATGTGAATTTTCTAACAAACAGAAATATATACGTCAATACGATCATTATAATATCAAATCTATTCAGTAATTGTACATCAAGGAAATTGTGAGTGTTTTCAAAGCAATTTTCCTGTCATCATCATATTATATTTCAATTAGTAATTTGTGAATGAATGAGTTATTTTCTTCAAATGTTGAAAATGCTTTACATTGCAATTTAGTGAGAATAAAACACTTTTTCGTACATTAAGTACTATTGTATCTTTTTTACTAGGGATGGACTTGTGTTTGACTACAATATGGTGGCTGAAGGTGGTAGGCCACCTAGCCCGAGCCACCAAGTGGATACTACAAAGTCGTGATATGGTTTCATCAAGATGTTTTCCTTCAGCAGAATCTCAAAGCATATTGTACCCTCTATTGTTTATTACGCATTCGAACCAATGAGCTATCAAAGTATTGTATAATGATCAAATTTCCTTATACTAAATCTCTATTCACATTCCATAGGTCGTGAAAAACGCATCCGCGAATCCCTCGCTCGCCTAGAAAGTGCTTTAACGTTGGTAGGTGCGACGGGAGTAGAGGATCGTTTACAAGAAGACGTGCCTCGAACTGTGCGAGCGTTGCTCGACGCCGGCATCGTCGTGTGGGTGCTCACCGGAGACAAGCCGGAGACCGCCATCAACATTGCCTACTCCGCCTCGCTGTTCTCGCAGACGGACCGGCTGCTGCATCTCATGTCGAGAGATAAGGTACCTCATCAGTTTCAGATTCGTGTGTGTATCAATTCAAGGATATAACATTATCAAATTTCATGCGAGTGTTTGAACGATAGGAATAGGGAAACCGTGCTTAAGAGGAAATGCTGGTGGCGTTTGTTCCATACACAATCCTCAGTTTCCTCTCTGGATAATGATACTAGAGCAATGATTATTTTACCATGTAATCTGTAGGTACCACTGTATGTCCCTCGGTTGTGTTTTTCTCCATAAATTAATTATTATAAGAATTAGAAGCCTTCTAAAATCACAAAAACTTACCCTTTTTAACGCCCTTATCAGACGCCCAGCGAACAAATTTGACGAATATAAAAAACAAAGGAAAACCGACAGACATAGCCAAAGCCCTTCTTATTATGATTCTTGTTTTTCTTTTAATTCGATCCTGTTTTGGAGGAGGAAATAAATATAATTTAAATAGGTATAATCGGTCCAAGCTGTAGTTGTCTCTATTGCCCTCGGGCGGGATAGCTCGGGCACAACGCGATAGCAATAGATATGCTAAAACCCTATTTTTCTAATTTCTTGCAGCCATCTTTTCCTCTAAAGGAAGAAGCAATTTTGTACAGATGGTGCAAGACACTTGCGTGAGGGTAGTGCAGCAGGCTGCGTGTGATAGTGGTCGCGATCTGCCTAGCATATTTTAATTCAGAGACTACATACACATATTTAGTTTCATGCGGTGTTTAATAGATGTGACCTAATAGAACCCAAACGTATAGAATATTTGGGTTTGCTAACGACGGCACTGTTGCGGAGTAAAGGTCATCGCTCACTACATCAGCACCACTCCATCGCAGCAACGCCTCGGCATTAACCTTGCCATGCAAGTGAGGCCTTTAAATCGTATGCGTTAAAGTAAATTTTACAATGACTAAATACAATAGTGGACGTCTCGCGGCAAGAGCGCTTGCCGCTACAAGCCACTAGTCCTGCTGACCACACACTTCCAGCGAGCGGTCCGCTCCTTTCCTGCGTGACGCCAGAAAGCGGTATCTTGCCAAAGCCGCGATACCAATTTCACCGACGCCGCGCGAGGTACCGCCCGCGAGCTGCCACCTCGCAGGCGCGCTGGCAGGTAGAGGTTGGATTGAGTTGACGCGGTGCCGGGTCGTTGCTGCGATGGAGTGGTGCTGACAAAGTGAGCGATGAGCTTAATACGTCTTCAACTCGTGAGCCACCAGTGACGAGATCTAGTTGTTGTCAAAATCAATTTAGGTCCCAAGTTCACCTTACTTAGTGATCGGTATAGGATATTTTGGGGTATGCAGGAATAATTCAACCTGATTGCATCATCCTCATTCTTACATCGGATCGCAAGACGCCGCCGGTAAAATTTTCACCCATACGTCGTTGACGAAGAAACATACGGAAATAACTTTTTGCATCCTCATTTATAACGCGGTCAGTAGAGTGGAACTTGCTTCCGACGTCCGTGTTTCCGGATTGCTACAACAATTGTACTTTTACGGTAAAAAGGCTTCTTCTGGACAAAGCGTGTCCTTTAGGGGCGGGTCTTGGGCGAAGCGCCAGCCCATAAATCTATGGATCGAATGTTGAATATTTATGACAATACGATATATTATATATACGAATTATGATAATAATATGTAAATCCGTCAATGGCTGTTAGATTAAATTTATATGTTAAGTCACATAAGAGCTGTGGATTTTGTTTGATTAATAAATAAAATAAAACAATAAAAATTAACGACGAGTACCCACCGATAAAAAATATCGAGATATAAAATTGGGATGTATGGATACATATCGGGTATACTCTTTAATAGTGTTCGATTGTTCAGACTCATTAAGACGGGTGTATTACGCTACGACTGTGAAGATGGCGCGTGTCTGATATCCAAATGTTTTGACCAATTAGGAGCACGCGGAATCAACGATAAAGTCGTACCTAGAAGGTGCGGGCGAAGCGTCTGATGGCGCATACGTGGGGCGCGCTCTAGTGGTGGACGGACGCACGCTCACCTACATCCTGGACCGGCGCTCCGGGCTCGTGGCGCCCTTCCTGTCGCTGGCGCGCCGCTGCTCCTCCGTGCTGTGCTGCCGCGCCACGCCGCTGCAGAAGGCGTACATCGTCAAGGTAACTACCACTGATGCATCTACTCGTACCTACACTACACTACACTATCCTGCACGTCACCTACATCCTGGACCGGCGCTCGGGACTCGTGGCGCCCTTCCTGTCGCTGGCGCGCCGCTGCTCCTCCGTGCTGTGCTGCCGCGCCACGCCGCTGCAGAAGGCGTACATCGTCAAGGTAACTACCACTGATGCATCTACTCGTACCTACACTACACTACACTATCCTGCACGTCACCTACATCCTGGACCGGCGCTCCGGGCTCGTGGCGCCCTTCCTGTCGCTGGCGCGCCGCTGCTCCTCCGTGCTGTGCTGCCGCGCCACGCCGCTGCAGAAGGCGTACATCGTCAAGGTAACTACCACTGATGCATCTACTCGTACCTACACTACACTACACTATCCTGCACGTCACCTACATCCTGGACCGGCGCTCGGGACTCGTGGCGCCCTTCCTGTCGCTGGCGCGCCGCTGCTCCTCCGTGCTGTGCTGCCGCGCCACGCCGCTGCAGAAGGCGTACATCGTCAAGGTAACTACCACTGATGCATCTACTCGTACCTACACTACACTACACTATCCTGCACGTCACCTACATCCTGGACCGGCGCTCCGGGCTCGTGGCGCCCTTTCTGTCTGTCTTCCACTGTCTGTGATTCAAGTCGTTTACTTATAAGAGTAACAAAAATATAGGTGTAAGGTATGTATACATAAAATTATTGAGAGAGCGTTTAGCGTATTCAGAATGAGTTAAAAAAAATATCTGCTATAGTAAAATAAAATTGTGAAGTTTTGTTTTTGTTTGTTTACAGGCAGTGAAAGAGGAGCTTGGCGTCACCACGCTAGCCATCGGCGATGGTGCCAATGATGTCTCGATGATACAAACTGCTGACGTCGGTGTTGGTAAGTTTCAAAAAACATGCACAAAATCTTTCATATCGAAACTTACATTGTCTTACGTCTGTTACACGGTTGCCTATCAGATATTTACGCTGTAATGATATAAAAATGACTATGTTATTTCTTTCAATATATGGGGTGACGTGTAATTAGTGACCGATACTTAAACAATTTAATGTACAGTATGAGGCACGAGTCGTGAGCACAGATTGACACCTGCGCAGTAGTTAATGTTTCGGTCTGTTTGGCGGAATTGAAAAGCGGTTTGCCGAGCTGCACACGATTGGTTCGTCAGTCGATGCTCGTCGTCTATTGGATTCTTGCGTGTCATTTGGCTACTGTGTTCTGCCCAAAAGTGTACATGCGCGAGCTTGCCCCCACTACTGCCTATCTGTGCTCACGACTCGTGCCTCATACTATACTCATGATAACAAACAATCGTCTCAAATAAACGTTTTTTTTTAACTAAGCGCATGAACTCATTCACCCCAATAGAATATTAAGTCCCTACCTATCAAGGATAATAATAAGCCAGCTCTTACAATAGTATTCCACTTTTGCCATGCATTTTTTTTCATTCATTTTACAACGGTAAACGGACCGCGCGCACGCTGTCATCTGCCAATGCCAAGGTAAGCGTTCTGTCAAGGTGACCTAGGCTTGTCTTGCTTGGCCTGCCTGGTTACCCTTAGGTTGGAAATCTGTCCATGCACCAGTGTGTTTCAACAGCTTTAAGGTTTTGTGTGCTTACCATCTTCAGCCATATAATCTCTTACCGTGGAGAGCTTGTGGTTTTTTTTACTTACGACGATTGCAAAACATAGATAACACGTGCCTCAGTTAGACTCCACCCGGTTTTATTTTAGATTACGGTTTCTGAAAGATTTTTATTTCGGATATCCGATTGTTTCGGTTACGTTTACGGAGCTCCATAACATCCCTGCAGGGCTATTTTAAAACGTCGGAATCGATATCGGAAACGGATTTAAAAAGTTATGAGGCGAATTTCAGCAATAACTATTTTAATTTCCGGAAACTTTTCGATGAATCGAATTGATATTTCGGTAAAGAAACATCAAAAATATTCGAAATCGGAAATTAAAAAAGCAATTGCGCAATATCGCCTCGGTAGTTTTTGAATCCGTTTCCGATATCGAATCCGAGCGTTTTAAAATAGCCCTGCTGGTGTGTATACTCTTATTATTCAATTCACAGTTAAATCTGTTGAATATTAATTAAATTAATTTGTACGCTCTATGTGCTGTCTTAAAATTTAACATTAAAATAATTATTTGAGGTAGGTAGGTATTGATTAGATACGTAGGAAAAGAATTAAAAAAAAGCGTAGGCAGCGACAGTCAATTATACAGTATAATTTATCAACGATTATAACACGAACAGTTAGCTGTAAAAAATTACTTTATTCTTTGTACAGTCATAAAGCGGCTAATGAGTCTCTTAATATCTTATGGTACTGTGCAGGAATATCCTTCTATATCTGACGTTGGGATTTTGGAAATCGTGGGCTTCCATTTAAAAGTTCAAATTCCATTACAAAGGTTTACAAGCATCCCTTAAGGGTTAACAAAAAAGCTTTATGTTACTATGATTTAGAATTTAACATTCAATTAAAAGACAGCACATTATAGAAAAACAAAAAATAAATAAAAGAAAAAAAATATTTGTAAAAAGAAATATTTTATCATCACATCACATTCCTGTCAAATCTGAATCGATTTTGATCATTTTTTTATCTATTCATTGCAATAGTCAGGTTATTTTATGCTATATTATTATAATTGACGGAGCGAGCGAAGCGTCTCTGTTTCAGCTTGGACAAAAATGCTTTCGTATGTCTGTCCAGATATCCCGCTGTTCTCCTCTACAGGTCGCATTTCTCAACCGATTCTCGTGAATTCTGAGCAGGTTCGGTAATTAATGCATTTTTTTTTGTCAAGTCTACGAAATCAACGAAAAAATATAATTATCGAGAATCGCGAGAATAGCAGGTCACGGAGCCACTAGTTTAATTGTTTAGTTTTAGTGTTCTGTTGTATTGTTTTGTTAGGTCTCTCTGGGCAAGAGGGCATGCAGGCCGTAATGGCGGCTGACTTCGCGCTCTCCCGGTTCAAGTTCATCGAGCGACTGCTGTTGGTCCACGGACATTGGTGCTACGACCGTCTTGCCAGAATGATACTCTACTTTTTCCTCAAAAATGCCGTGAGTAATTGCATATTTTATGTTATGATTTAGTAGTAAGAGGGCCTTACAGTCAGCGGCGTAGCAAGGGGGGAGGCAGGGGAGCCCCCATCAGGTGTCACCCGTTTGTAGGTGACACGGGGAACTCCGCTCACCCGACTGTAAAAAAATAAAAACTTAAGTAATACTTACACATATCTATAGATTACAAAAAGAAAAAATATATCTCGTGTGACGTCATCGTGACAATGTTTTTTTGCCATCAATTAGCCATAAAAATGGAGGCAAATAGTCTTATATTAAAGAACGGAGTCATATTGTAGAAGCAGTATTAGAATATAAATCACATCATAGTTTGTGTTTATACAATTTTATTATTTTAAACAGTTTTCATTTATGGGGTGGCACCCCGATTTCCGAACCGGTTGCCACCCATGTTGGCTACGGCTTACAGTTTAATGCTGTTTTTGGAACCATTACCTTAAGTACGATTGATATTAGTATTTTAGACTACCTAATTACACAGAAAAACTACAATACTAAACTCACGTATGTCCATCCATAAAGTGTCTATTGAAATACGAATGAAGTGACGTAAGTCAGTTCGCTGGGGCTGAGCGCTAATTCTATGTGTAGTACTAAGTTGTATATAAAAAAAAAATATAAATGATATAGACTAGTAATGATATTGTGTTGTTTGTTTGTTTCAGACATTCGTGTTCCTAGTGTTCTGGTTCCAGCTGCACTGCGGCTTCTCAGCAATGGTGATGATCGACCAGATACATCTAATGGCGTACAACTTGATGTTCACCGCGCTGCCTCCGATCATTATCGGTGAGTTTGCGACCGAAATTTTCATTATTCAGCTCGGCCCCGCAGTTTCTTAGGACTCTATTTATTTAGTTTTTATAATATTTATACGATTATGGTGATTTGAAGTGATATTCTCCATATTGTCCGAGCGAGCGCGAAGCGTCTCAGTTTGGCAAAAATGCTTTCGGTATATCTGGCTGTTCTCCTCTACAGGATGCATTTCTCAACTGATCCTCGTGAAATGATGTGAACAGCCTTGTAAGCATGGATGTATCGATAAATAAATTTATCGATTTTCGTCGACAAATCTGACGTAACTGTGAGAACGCCATTTAAATAGATAATTAAATCAAGTTTTAGATTTTTTGATATCGCTTTATCATCAACAATCAATGCTTGCAGGGCTGGTTCGATAATTACATGGATTTTGCAGCAAAACTGACGAGACGTAAATTTTGACCAATTCTATTGGCTAATTGATTGACAACGATGATCGGACTATCGTGTATCGTTTTTCGTAGTAGGCCCTCAATTTCTCTAAATGAATTGAAATAAGGATTTTGTTTTAAGGTGCGCGATGAAAAATTCAGTTTTAAGCTATGCAAAGACAAACTCGCAAGGTTTACAGCTCACAGAGCGACTAGTAATAAATGTGACATTGTGTAGGTGCATACGACCGCGTGGCCCCGGCGGCGCTACTAACAGAACGCGCGGGCTTGTACAGCGCGTGTCGGCGCGGCCTCGTCTACCGCACGCACTCCTACTGGGTCGTACTAGCGGAGTCCATCTACATCAGCCTCGTGATCTACCTGGCTGCCGCCTTCACCTACTGGGATACCGCGATCGACCTGTGGTCCTTCGGCGTCTGCTCTATGACCTGCTGCCTCACTATCATGCTCGTTTACGTCGCGATAGAGACGAGGAGTTGGGTGAGTGGCCTTTTATATTTTAGATTATTTTAAGTGGATCGGTCAGCTCACCTCGAGAGGCGCGACGCGAACTTTTTAAGATGACGATAGAACTTTATTTTGTACACAGAAAGGTACACTTTTCAGTAAGAGAATTCGAGTACACTCTTACGGCGTCGTGCTGCGTCCCAAGACGTCACGATTCCACGAAATGTGTACAGTATTACCCAACTGATATGGCGCGTCGCGAATCGTCGTTCGCACAGAAAAGAAAGTATGGCCCCGAAGATTAACGAAAGAATGCTTGAAACTTACAATCAACCTTAGATCACTACTATAAGGTTCATAATACACTGCAGCTGTTAGTTCCGTCTCGCTCGCAAGTCACGCCCCTCCGCACGGCGCGCGCTATCATGGCGGCAGCTGCCGACCAATAGCGTTTCCTGCGCTTTGAAAATGTATCTTCTGCGCAGGTACATCGGTAAGCCATATTAGTTGGGTACTACTGTACCGTTTAGAGTAGTAAATAATGTTCTATATTGTATCGCTGTCTTAAAAAGTGTGCGTCGTCTCGGTGTGAAGTGAACCCTTAAGTTCTTATTGAATAATTTGAATTTATTTATTTTTTAATTCGGTAGTTTGGAAAAAAAATTCAACCTATATTACACTACGTGACAACTCTTTCATTACTCATGACGCCTCCGAAAGAGATAGAGTTATTTATACGAAAGAAAGGCAGGCGTTTATTGTTAAGTTTTCGGCCTTAAACACAGTTTTTAGTAGGGAGTGAGCCTTCCGTTCCGTGGTACCACTTCTTATTCTGTGCGTCAACGTAAAGAGTACCTATTAATAGAACTAAAAATAGTTCATTTTTAGATACAAATCTTTAGTGATCATTAACTCTAATCATCACAGTAGAAGTTTCGACGACCCTTTTATCTAAGAGTCAAATCAGAACATAAATAAAATAACCTCAGCGTAAATAATCACTTGTGTAATTTGTCCAACTACTAGCACAATTAACTTGTGCACTCGATTCTAAGTTTTTTTTGACAACTTTTTACATGCAGCTTTTCTATTACAAATTTGTAAGTTGTGAGTGGGCTTAATGAATGACTTTGGTTTTGCACTGCACTATTGGGGTGTTATTTACACGAACTGCGACAAAATTTTATGTTACAGGGTTATTTGTTAAACACTCACCCCCTTATTCATAATAAAGTTATCAAACGTTGATAGCTAAAATTCCGAAGTCTTTATTTGACACTTGACATTTGGTGATCGAAAGAGTGAGACGGGGCACACTATTACACTGATTTAGTTAAAAAGCGATTATGAATAAGGGGGTAACAATCTTGCATGACTGTATTACCAACATCATAAACAACAACTTTTGTTCTATGACTTTTTACAAAACATAATATATTTACCGGACTTTTTGGCGGGAACTTGCAGAGTGACATAGCGTTTTCATTTTTATTTTCATAAATTCATGTATTTTGAGTTTTACTGCATATTATCGGTGGTATTTTATCCAATAAAGATCAATCCATGTGCACCAGTGAATGGAAATGAAATGAATCATGTGTATCGTGACTTTTCAAGTTGTCTCAAGAAGTCCGTGAAAAGTTTAATACAACCACCATTGTACTAAAACATGACTTTTATGGATAGTGACTGACTGAGGACTATGTGAACGTTTTTTATTGTGACTAGAACTTATAATATAACTGGAAAATGGCAAAATACACAAACCTTGTGACGCCAACAAAAAAATATTTACCAAAAACAAACTTTCAAGATTTCGTTTTTCTATCTAACACATTTCGACTCTGCATTTTGTTGTAACTACTCCTCCCGTGCACTTTCACTCAGTCTATTGATTCGCGTACAGTTTGTAACATTTAGAGCGCTGAATTTAAATATTTTTATTTTTTTATGAAAGTCTGATGAATTATTAAAAGTCATAGAACATAAGTTGTTTTTTATGATGTTAGTAATATAGTCCTGGAAGTTGTAGTGTTTTAGCAATAACCCTATATATTGAATTATAATTTGAGCATATTTTGACGTGTGTAAGCACTTTTTCTTTGTTTCGTATCTAAATTGGACCTATTTAAATATTTAGTAGTTATAGTCACGACATATTATATTTTTTTATCTGATATAAATATTTCAGTGTCGAGTTAATGTCGGCTGTCATAATCAGAATAGCGTGGGCGAATTGTTCATATCAAAGCTTTGTGTGTATATGACCTCTCGATTATAGTGTGGGTGTGTTGGTGAATAGAACTGATACTTTGCTTTATCTATAACATCTAATCTATGACACTAATTGTTCAGCCATCTATTCCAATACTTTGTTCAATGACTTTCGCTTTGATGGTACTTCGAAATATATTTTTTCATGTTATAATGCATGTTATAAATTAAGCTTTGTCTTTATAAGAATTTATTTTTGACGTTTAAGAACGTCAAATGAAAATAAACCTTATTGCTATGGCATAAAGTTCATTTGTATCAAATACTCCAGAGGGGGTAAAACAATGGACCAAAAAATGTACCGGCAGGGTACATTTTATTAATTCCTGAGCTATTCTCAGCGAAACTGGACTGTGGAATTCGGTCCCTAACATTTTGCATACTCAACTACTTACAGCGCCTCACTATTTTGCATTCTTTAACGTCAAAGGGAAATTCTTAATGGACAAGGAGTAAAGGAGTTATTTCATACTAGATAGCACTATCGTTTAAATTAAAAAATCTGTGGTATTTGAAGACAACCGATAGATGCTTTCTACTTTGATCCAACGCTGAACAAGGTCCGTTGCATCGCCGCGTTCAATACATATATTTCCATTTTAGTCCCTATAAGAAAAAGAGTTTTTGTTGATCACTCAAGGTCGATGTCGTCGTCGAAAAAGTATTCCAACAAAAGGTTGTACATTTCCAGACGGTGATCCACCTGTTGGCGCTATCGGGGTCGCTGTTGTCGTTCTTCATAGTGACGCTGATGTACCAGTCGATCTGCGTGTCGTGCTTCAACCTGCCGTCGACGTACCACGTGATGCTGACCGCGCTCGCCGACCCCGCCTACTGGCTGCTGCTCGTGCTTACCACTGTCACCGCTCTGGCACCCAGGTGATAACATATACCCAACCTATACTTATAGTATTATTATGCACCAAGGGGATAAAGGACTGCCTTACGTCACGGCCGGCATATTAAACCCTGACCGTAACGAGGGATTTTGAACTTAAATGATTTATGTAGAGTCCTGAGTGAAGCGAGGGGTTCAAGCCTCCCAAGATGAAGACAGGCTTTAGCCTCGAGGTGAAATACTTTTATACCCTCTGCGAGACAATCAAACACCGTTTTTACTTTCACATTCTTCTTCTTAGTTTTAATGTTGGCAAACAAATCTTAATTAGGACTCATTTTTGCCAGTGTCGAGTTATATTATAATTTCTAGTCACAATATTTATTGGGTTTTTTTCACTTTCAAATTGTTTTATTGACAGTCACCGTCCATAAATTATCCACCATGTATTAGTACAATGGTGGAAATTGTACCAAAAATTTTCACGGACTTTTGAGACACCTTGAAAAGTCACGATATGTCAATCGTCGACGGTCATTTCATTTCACTTTACTGGTGCACATCGATTGATCTTTATAATGAGAACATCAGATATCTCTTGCACAGATGAGAACTCCATGCAAGGTCTAACTTTTATAGGTAGATTTCGAAGCTGTTCCTTTGTGAAGTACCGTCTCACCTTATTCAGGATACCAAGTTTTTTGGAAACAGTCGTAGCCTTTGCCTGGATGGACTGTCCGAAATTAAGGTCGCAGGATAAATTGAGACCCCAAAAGATCTAAGTGGTTAGATATCGACAGATACATCACGAAATTTGGGAGCCAGGTGGAATAGACTCCTCTTGGCAGAAAAAAGACAGGCCTGTATTTTGGAGGCATTGAACTCGACCCTATTGGCGGTACCCCACTCCGATGAATTTTTTAGAGCCGAGTTTAACCTCGTAACCATACCCTCTCTGAGAGACTCGGTTGCGGTCCTACTAGCCCGTGGATCGGATACGTAACTCTCTGTTACGATGCTGCCATGTGCGTACCATAGATACCGGGTGTGAGCAAGTCGTTAATATGCAGCAAGAACAGACACTTGAGGACATAGGCATTATCACCTTTAGTTCTGACGAGCAGCCATCGATGAGCACTCGAATAGACCCACTCAGGAAATCGGAGATCCAGGCGCAAAAACTAGAAGGCAGTCCAATGAGGGATGCTTGCTGAGCAGACTATCATGCCAGACTCTGTCGAAATCCTTCGACTGTCCAGTGAAACTGCTAACGCTTCACCGTTTTTGTCGATGGCATCGCCCCAGAGGTGGGTTGCTAGCACTAGGAGATCTCCTGTAGATCGAATAGGACGAAAGCCGAATTGGCGATTACTCAGAGATTTGATAGCGTTTTCCAAGGTAGCCAAGAAGTTGGGCGTTCAATACACGCTTTGCAGTGTATGGCAGTGATTGTGATAGGTCTACAGTTCGACGGGTCTATACGGCTACCCTTTTTTGGGTATAGTTTGGCCATTTGCAAGCTGCCAGGA
>OX596249.1:14597993-14687315 GCA_951394255.1 Polyploca ridens | reverse complement strand
TGACGCGAGTGACAGTCAGACTGACATGACAAACAGACATAAAGGGTTGCCAACTACTAAAAATATTTACCCTTAAACATTAGTCGACAACATAGATTACGAGAGATTGGCTGTGACGCTTGGATTTAGCTTACACCTGATGTCCCCACTTAATATCAACTACACGTAAACGAACGCCATAGACCAATAGTAGAAAATTTTTACCCACACAGCCCAAGAACTCACATGTTCGTAAGCGTGTGTTTTACGCACTACCGCCAGGCCTGTCTCACTCCCATGTTTAGGTACGATTGCGCGCCGACGGTCTACCGGAACAACGCTAGTCAGTTGCAACGCGCCCGCAGTGAAAGACGCGTTTGGATATAAATACCTACGTACTTATATAAAGTGTTTATTGTTCTTATTTTAACACTATTTTGTGTTGGTGTCGTTATTTTCATAGTACTAGATTTTTAGTTGTTGTTTCATTGTATTGTTCTAATGTCCTTTCTGACTTTATTAAGGTCGGCAAGATCTAATAGGCCCGTTTTGAATAGCATACAAGTTTGTCAAAAAGAGACAAAGATAGTGCGACCAGAAGGAGACACCCTCTTGTCTAAACGGGCCACTTAGACCTCAACAACTCATGTGAATGATTTTTAACCGACTTCAAAAAAAGGAGGAGGTTTCTCAATTCAACCGTAAATATAATTTTATTATGTGTTCGCGGATAACTTCGTCGTTTATGAACCGATTTTGATGTTTTTTTTAGAAACTGTTAGTAGTTCCAGAATAGAGAGTTCCCTCTTCAAATATACAAACAAACCAATGTTACGACTTTATAATACTAGTATTATCATACACTAATGAACATACATTAGTGTAGATTTTACTTCTACCTTTTTAGAATAACTAAGATTTAAAAAAACCACTGTTTCAAAGTCAGTAGAATAATATTCAGATTTTTTTTACAATTCTAATTGTTATTACTAACTCAGTATATCTTTTTTTAAATCATTCATTAACTTTATTATTTTTTATATAACTAACTTGAAGATTATTAATAACAAACGTGAATTTCGGCTGACGGCCCTGGACTAGGCAGTCGTGCCGTTTCTTGTCCCGTCGTCAGTCATTCCAGATTTTATATGCATGTATGTTACTAAACCCCTTCCCCAAAATAGTTGTATTCAGTTTCGTAGACAGAATACACATTCAGTATACAAAGTGTCAGTATAGGCCTAACAACTTAGATTAAAATATGCAGACATTTAGAAATAACTTTCTGCTCTAATACTAGTTAGCTAGGATATTTTAAATGTCATTATTCACGAAAGGAGAATAGTAATAGGTACATACACAAACGATAAGGAAATATTGAAGATTCATAATACGTCATTAGATAACCCTACCATAACACGTGCCGCGTCATACAGGATAGAGTTATACGATACAAAGAGAGGGAAGTTGTAGGTGAATATCATTTTAGGCGCGCAGCGCTGCGCGAGCTGGATTGCGCCTTATTACGTCGTTCCAAGACTCGCTTTTTATTTAAATGTCGTTTTCGAATTGAGTTTTCTGTACGTAGTACTATTAAATATTCTGTGCTCTCGGATCTACACACACATGCGTGTATAGAGATAGATGGACGAATCTCATGACACGATTTTCATTGCATGTTCGAAACAAAGTTAGCCTTACGCTCCCGTATAAGTAAACAGCAATGTATGCGCTCATGTTTTTTGTTCAAGTTGTAGCTTGGTAATGACCTAGCTAAAATCATTTAAGGTATTTTTGAGATTTATACTTTAAATATGTGAAAAAATTGATACTTAAAAGTGGTAAGTGACACCATGATTCTTGTAGTTCACATGTAGGCTTTTATTTTTTGCAGTCGATCACTGAACAATACGGTATTTAAATAAATATCGTCCGCTCGCGCACTTACCTCGAACAGGTTACGACTGACGCGATTTTTGCGGAGTATGCACTCAACGCGCATATTACTGTCTCGCGTTCCGCGTTAGACAACATCTCTATCGGTCTCTGTGGTCGACAATAAATAATTCTATATATATAGAGTTTTGGTCTATCATAATTCCCAAATATTTTGTAAATTGTACTCTGCCAATTGATCCGCAGCTGCACTTAACGGCAGGATGCCTTAAGGCGGCCCTCTGTGGCCGGCGCAACTTCGACGCAAGCATAGTCTAAAAGCTTGTTGGTTCATCCAACGTAATGTTTGACTGCGAAAAAAGAGAGACAGCATCATAGCCGTCGATTATCAGTCGGTAAATTCCGCTGATCATTCGCGCCCACTTCGCTAGGTCGTCATTCATGATTTCGCATTCATAAAACTTGTTCCAGGCGTGTACTTCTTGTGAAAAAATCTTACAAGTTTGTGAAAAAAATGTTGGTTATTTAGAATCTCCAATACATTTGCAAGCCTGGTATCTTAACGTTTTCTTTACTTTTACAATTTATAGGTACATTAGATATGGCCAAAGTACAGACAAAAACGCTGTTTTTCGGAGGCTTTGACTGAATTTGTTTCACATTTTTTTTAAATTATGCCTAGATACACGGCTAGATATAGTGCACAAGATACTAATTTGTTCAAAACATCTAACGAAAAATGTTTAACAACGCCATAATAAGTACAGAGGTTTTGTATGAAAAATATGACGAATTGAGTCCTCTTAATGCTTTACAGCTTATGTGGTGGATTTTCATTGTGTCACCAAACGGGCAACTAGCCCGAGTAATATGGAACATTATGAAGTTTGTTTTATTGATATTAAGCGTGAGATTTTTTTTGTCAAGCCAGCTAGACAATGTGCTCATTCCTGTTTATCATAGCATAGCATCCTCCCAAGTGGCACCACGGAACACGACGACGGTATCATCTGCATAACAAATTACGTCCGTTTGTGGAATGTTACTATTCAGCATATCGTTCATGTACATGGTGAACAAGGTTGGGCCCAGAATACTACCCTGCGGCACCACGTATCCGATAGGACGACAGTGGCTGAAGCTGTCCCCGACTTTAACCATTTGCTGTCTGTTGGTTAAGTAACTAGTGAACCAGCTCAAAGGGACCCCTCTGACACCCAGGCACTCAAGTTTTTTCAGTAAAATTGGAGTTGAAACTGTATCGAATGCTTTGGCAAGATCGAGGAAGACGGCAACTGTCCGCAGTCCCTTGTCAGTATTAGAAGAGACGATATCTGTTCTCTGATCTCGGTAAAATTGACAAGGCGTCGATTTACCAACCTCTCCAAAATTTTAGATGGCACACTTAGGAGTGAAATGGGTCTATAGTTATCGGGGCACTCTTTTGAACCATTTTTGTGAATAGGTGTGACTACCGCAGTCTTCCAGCAATCAGGGAAAGCGCCTGTTGACATACTTAAGTTACATACATGTGTCAAGGGCACTAGTATATGTTTGTCAATATATTTAAGTAATAGTGGTCGAAAACCATCTATTCCGGGAGCGCTATCATCTTTGATGCCACAAATCTCCCGGTCGTCAGTCGGGAGAAGAAACAAAGAGTTCACTGAGCGATTCTGAAGCAAGAGTTCGCTGCAGAGATTTTCTTGTGTTGTTGTTAATTTGTTTAAGATGTTATTCATAAGGTTTTCTCCAACTGAGACAAAGTGTTCGTTACAGTGCTCTATTGATGCCTTTGGATTGTCTTTGGAAGTTAATAGTTCCAAATTGTCATTAGATTTTTTAGGTATGTGACATATGTCTTTTATAATCTGCCAGAGTCTTTTAGGTCTACATTTGTTATCCTCTAATTCGTGCTTTTCATACTCAGCTTTACATTTGTGCAGGATTTCATTGCAGAAATTTCTGTATCGAGTATACGTTTTCTTCAGGACTTCGTTCTCTGGTTGGAGTCTTTGTTGAGCATGTAATGAATCACGATTTTGCATGCATCTTATCAGACCTGGGACCCAATTCTCACTTCCCTCGAACTAGCCTTCGAATCGAACTTACGGTTCGAGTCCTATTCGACTGCAAAATTTCGAGGGGCGGAGTCAATTCGAACGATCCCGACCAATCAAAGGACTAGTTGAGTGGTTTTCCTTCTAAAAATGCCAGCCTCGAAATTGCCGGAATAACGTAACGTGATTAACACACGATAAAAGTTCGAATTCGTACTTTTTTCGATCGAGCGATCAATTTCGATTGGCTGAGAATTGGCTCCCAGGGGTTATTAAAGTTTGAGCGGCTAATTTTGATTAGTTTTGTGTGTTTCTTTACAATGTCTGTGATAGTTTTATTGAATAGTAAAACTGCCTCTTCAACATCTGTTTTGGAAGTTAATACTGCCCAGTTAATCTTGCTTACATCTTCAACTATTTTGGGATAGTCTAGCTTTGATCTGTACCTGTTTCCTTTGGTTGAATTGGTTCGGGAGAGTTTGTTTTAATATCGCTCAGACAATTCTCCAAAGAAGATAAGAATCTATCGATATAAATGAAGGAGATCTATAAATGCCAAAGAGGGCAACAGTATTTTTTATGTTTAACAGAAGGCAGTTAGCATCATCAAATTCTGGCTCAGAAACTGTTGCAGACCAGCTTTCTTTCACATTTATAGCCACTCCTCCGCTTTTGTTAATACATATTAAGGTATGATAGCTGTTATATCCGGCTAGCTGGTTAATAACTGAATTTTCATTCAATCAGCATTCTGTAAGAACGATGACGTCAAACTGGAAATCGAAACGTTGTAGGATTGTCACCAAGTTTAAAAAGTTTTTTTACTTCTAATGTTACAAGTTAGTACCCTAAAATGGTGTTCCGAAAGTAAGCTCTTGCATAGTTCGGGTTGGTCTATCGTGCGACACGAAAAACTCAAGGATTCGTCTATTTCATCATATCATCATTTTTGTCCATAGTATAATAAAACTACAAAGTAAAATAAAACGCGCTATAGCGTTGTATTAAAATGTCATAGCGCCTCGCTCTTAACGCTTAGACGTTTTGACTGTTAGAGGTTGCATTGTATTACTTTTAACCTTTTTTGTTCGGAGCCCTACAAATTAAAATTATATGAATATTTTTATAGTATACACAATAGTGCATGGTTTATTATGAAAAATATCTAAATCATTAGAGTATGTTGTGTCTATAAAAATATATTTCATCTATTCATACATACAGACACTCATACTTTCACTATTTACAGTCTTATAAATATATTTACAATTATACATTTTAAGTTAAAAACTATATGTTTCAAAAAACTAAAGAAAAGAGAATTTAATAACATATCTAAAATAAACGATCTTCTCAACTCAATTTATCCATGGTACCCATGATGATAGCGGGCTAACCTTGACCGTTCAGCTGAACGGTCAAGCTTAGTCCCTGGGCAAAAAATCCTTGGCTCTTAAGTCCCCAGAGGCTAAGACCGAACGCTTGTCAATGTCTTATACCACGGATTTGGTGTCGGATGACCAAGGGCCAATGGTTTCTACCGTAAGCGCCGCAAATTCATAGTCCTAATGACTATGAATTTAGACATGAGTACTTGCGGCACTTGAGGAACTTCGCATTTTCTGCGGCCGCTCCTGCTCTGTGGGGCGTGCATGGAATGTGTGTGGGAGGTTTCCATTGTATCTACACAGGTAACATCCCATACCAGGGCACGGAAATTGAAATATTACATCTTAATATATAAAACAAAGTTGGGTTTGTTTGAACACTTACAACTCGAAAACGGCTGAACTGATTTTCATGTTGGATTTGTCTCCGCCCCGAATAGCAGAATAACTAAAAATAAGGTAGGGTAGGGTAATCGAAAACCACGCGAACGAAGTCGCGCCGGGCCAGCTAGTATATTATAATTATAAATTCGGAGTACCTAACTAGTAAATAGTACTTCACCAAAGTATGTCTTAAATTATCCTATTAAAGAGCGAGATTCCATTTTCTTCGAAAAATTACCCCAACATGAAGGAAACCAACATTAAGGTGGCAATACTCATTGAAGCGAGCGACCATAAATAATGAGTCGTTTTCAGTGTTCGCAACCGTACGATAATTATCGTACATGTACGATAATTTCATAACTACGTACGATGTACGATGGTACACGACTATCGTACGCAGATTGTACGATAATTTCCATTCTGATGAAAAATTTTATGATTACTCAGATAGCCAATAGACCATAACAATTACAGTTGTTTTTTAGTGTCAGCACCGTCTATTGGCTCATTTCTTTCTTAGGAACATATTAGGAACACATGCTGTAGCTTCATGGCGCAATTTTGCTACTGTCTTCCAATCAGTGATCGATATCGTCGTTCGATGTGGTGGAGTGTTGGCAGTTATTGTCTTTTCGAATTTGTATATAAAATATTAAGTTTCATAAATATTTGTGTAGTCTGTTCTCGCAAATATAGAATCTATTCAGTTAAACATTTAAAAAATATGCTTGTTTTCATGTGTCTCTATCCTTTAACATTTTTTTCTTCATTATAAATTCGTGATGTTGGCGCGAACTATTATTTTTTTCCATTTAAAAAACCAGTTTACAAGATTTAAACTATAAAGTATTTGCAACATATTATTGTCACGTTTCATATGATTTTTTAAAGTATTTTAGTCATTTTCCTGATGGATACGATAATTTTGATCCATATACGAGCATATACGATAATTTTACGGCCCTGGTACGATAGCTGCCTGGCTTCAGGTTGTGAACACTGGTCGTTTTCTTTCTATAGGGTTTTCACAGATATTTAAAAAAGTCGGATATATTCTCGCTAACAAAAAACTGTGTCACTCGAGTCGGCCACCACGCTGTACGTACGAGCCGGCACGCACACATTCACACATTAGTTGAGCGCGAGTAATCGACTCTGTGTAAACGGCGACAGAGTCTAATTTCCCGCGGAATAGCCAACTAAGGTGTGCGTGAGAGGTGGCCGACTCCATAGACACAGTTTTTTGGTAGCGAGAATATGTCCTCCGTAGTCTGTGAGGGTTTTATAGAGTTTGGTTGAAAATGGTGCGTTGTAAATCGCACTAAACTAATTTTAGTCAAATCTTTCTTACGAACATTATTGAAAAAGGATAGAATATATTTAAAGCTGTTAAATTAATCTTTGCCGTCTTATTTTGCGTGTATTTAGGCATAACCACAAATTATAAAGTAATATGGGCGTAACCGCGATAGATGGCGACTAAAGAATCATGGCGAGCTCCATACATTGATTTGTACAAAAAATATAACATTTTAGAGGGTTTTGAATCACTTCCAATGTTGAGATTACATTATCAGCAACATATTAATATACATGAAATATTTTATAAACCCCGCAAAACATAACGGTTTTGGTCGCGAATAGTCGCGATTCGCCGGCATGCCATAGAAATTCGCATTTTTATCCCGGGGTTCTAAAAATATTTTAAATGGCTCAAGTTGTTCCTTAGGCACCAAGGATCAAATTTAAAGTCATTCCAACGTCTCTAAAAATCTTTATTTTTTTGTACAAATCTCGCCATGATCCTTTATATTGAAAACAAGCATTGGACTAATTTGACAGGACTAAATTTCTTACATCCTTTTCTTATGTTCTTTGTTAGAAAGAGACATAGTGAGAATAAATTAGTTTAGTTGAAAACAAACAACAGGGGTACGTTTTAGTAAGCCGATAAATCGCCGGATAAAAATTATACTAGCGAGGGTTCGCTGAACGGAGTCATAGTTAGAGTCTGTCAAATTCAATTGACAGCTTGTAAATAACTATCAATTCGACTCAAAATTGTATTGTAATCTCCATAAAGTTAATATTTAGCTTGTGATGTAGAAATTATAACATAGTAAAAATGGAGAACATGAGAAATCTATTTTCCGATGCAAAACAACTAACAGCTGTCAATCTGACAGCAGGATAAAATTTAGCGACGTAAAAAGGTCGCTAAAATTCATCCTAGCCAGCGAAATCTTATACCAGCCGAACGCCCTAGAACGGGGTAGTTAAAATTTTTGTCAGTGGATTTTTCGCCTCGCAGTGTGCTTGAACGGGGTGTTTGACGTTTAGTCAGTTTAAATTGTATACTAGATAATTGACTTAAACGCAGCCCTGAATCAGGGCCAATACCTGCCATATACATGGAGGTATATATGTTTGTCTATAGAAATAATCATTTATACATATATGTGTATGTATGAGTTTCTTGCCGGAGTCTTCTCAGTTTAAGTGTATTCCGAACCGGTGGTAAATTCAACTGTATGTACCAATGTAACGTTCATAAGTGCCTTACTAGGGCCTAAACTGAATAAATGACTTTTTGATTTATGTGGTATATCGATGCCTCATGTTCATAAAAATACTGCCATCTCTTTTTAACTTCATTATTTTTGCATATGTGAAAAAGGATAGCAGCATTTTTGACAGTTACTATGATGGCAACCCTTCGTTCTAAGTATCATAAAAATACCTATTTACGGCCGATTCGTCATTTTTACTACCGGCTCGCCATTGGTCAGTCATCTGTCAAATGCTTGTCATTATCCGTAGATTGAAGATTAGGTCATTATCGAAGGGATAGAGTTGTGCCCTAAGAATTATTTATTTATCGATAATGTCCTTTTATGTTATTTTTTCAACTTACTTTCAAGGTTGCCTGCTAGAAAAGGAAAAGAGAAAATTGACTTAAATAAAATTATATTGTTCAGAAATGAAAAAGATTTATCTAGGTAAATCTTAAAAAAAAAATTACTCTTATAAAAATACTGTGAGCGCATCGCGAGCGTTCCGAATCATTGACAGCTCTCAGTGGTCATAGACGTGATCAGGCCCCTTTTTCCCACTGGGCACTCTGGGCAAGTGCCCAGGGCCCCGAAATCGATGGGGGCCCCCTAATTCTATGTAATTACGTATCCATTGAATATGATTGTGAAGAAATAAAACAGTTAGATAAATCTAGAATGGGCTAGATGACAAAAAAAAACTATTTAGTCCATCTGTTAATTTTCAAAAAATATTAACATATTTTTTTTCTTTTGTCAATTAAAATAAAAAATTATTGCGTATGAACTCAGTTTATAGTGAAAACCATCCATAGTAAGATGCCCACTTGCAACGTAATTGGATGTGGCTGTCGCCAAAGAGAAAATCAACCGACCATAACTTTGCACCAGTACGTACTTAATTTCAACCGAAATATCTGAAATACCTAAACAAAAATATTTGCAACGTTCAATACTTTGACTAATGATATATCCAGACGGAGCTACGAAGCTGTTTACGCGTCGATAAAATAAGCCCCTAACTGTTAGGGGCTTAATCATTTTCCCGTCTTCAGTGTCAGTCGAGACGTCACTGGGACACAACCAAATTCACCAAAATTGTATTGTTTCAAAATGTCGTTTTGTGTGATAAAAGTGTATAAAAACTACATGGGTCGATCTAGACCAACGAAAAAACTCACCTATCATCGGTAAGTAACAATATTTCCTATTAGTTTCTGCAATATAAGCCATTGAAATGTTTCGAAAATAAATATTTTGAGTAAGCGCCATTTTTTATGTGTTGCCTGTGCTGCCAGTTTATGAACTCAAAACTCCCATGGTAATATCAGTCAATAGTTAAATACTTATACGAGTATGTAGATACTGATATAAATCAAAAGCGACGGTGGACAAGTCGAATTTTTGAGTGGAAAGTCGAATGTTTTTTTTTTAATACTAATGACGATTATGTCATGTAAGATAAGTAGTCGCTTCAGTAATGAAAAAATCAAAATGGGTATTAATTTAAGATTTTCCTCGAGCTAATTACGAATATCATTTTGAATTTCAAGATGGCGGACCTATTTTTTTTAAGTTGACGTGTTTGTCGTTTTCGGTTTTTCCATCATAGTCAGTGATGTATATAACCATGGATGCGGTCACCGGAACATTTTGTAAAATACTTCTTCATACAAGTAAACTGTACAGCCATCTGTTTAAAATCATTTGAACTACGTAGTGCCGCGTTGCATAGGCGTACGATGTAAACTTGTATATGTGCGTACCATGCACATTTTGTTTATTACATTTTTATTTAAGTCGGATATTATTAAATTAAAAAAATAAGGTTATTCGACACGCGTGTATGTAATATTATTGGAATTGTCAAATATTCACAATTTAAAATAGTGTCCGCCATATTGAACTATTTAGTTATTGGTCCGATTGCTCTCAAAATTGATATTTGGGAGACTCTTGGACCATATAACATGAATCTTTGCTCAAAATTGAAAAAAAGTGGCCGCCATTTTGAACTATTTAGTTACTGGTCCGATTGCTCTCAAAATTGAGATTTGAGAGACCCTTGGACCATATAACGAGAACCTATGCTAAAAATTAAAAAATGTGGCCGCCATTTTGAACTATTTATTTATTGGTCCGATTGCTCTCAAAATTGATATTTGGGACAGTTTTGGACCATATAACATAAATCTTTGCTCAAAATTGAAAAAAGTGTCCGCCATTTGGAACTATTTAGTTATTGGTCCGATTGCTTTCAAAATTCATATTTGAGAGAGCAATCGGACCAGTAACTAAATAGTTCAATATGGCGGACACTTTTTTTCAATTTTGAGCAAAGATTTATGTTATATGGTGCAAGAGTCTCCCAAATATCAATTTTGAGAGCAATCGGACCAGTAAGTAAATAGTTCAATATGGCGGACACTTTTTTAATTTTTAGCATGGATTCACGTTATATGGTCCAAGGGTCTCATAAATATAAATTTTGAGAGCAATCGGACCAGTAACTAAATAGTTCAATATGGCGGCAATTTTTTTTCAATTTTGAGTAAAAATTTATGTTATATGGTCCAAGGGCCTCTCAAATATGAATTTTGAGAGCAATCGGACCAATAACTAAATAGTTCAATATGGCGGATACTATTTTAAATTGTGAATATGTTGCAATTCCAATAATATTACATACACGCGTGTCGAATAACCTTTTTTTAATTTTGTAATAACTGACTTAAATAATAAGACTTTTTTTACAGAATACCAATTGATCCAATTTTAAGAAGCCAATGGATAGATATCATTCGGAGAAGCCGTAGTGAAGATCTCTGGACCTAGCCAAAATGTTTGACTTGATTTAACTCGATTTGCTTGTTTTGACTCAATTTCACTTGATTTCACTCGGTTTGACTGGATTTGCTTGATTTGACTTGGTTTGACTCGGATTAACTCGATTTGACTCGGGTTGACTCAATTTGACTGGATTTGACTCGATTTGACTTATTGACTCGATTTCACTCGGTTTGACTCGATTTGACTCGATTTGACTGGATTTTACTAGATTTGCTTGATTTGACTTGGTTTGACTCGATTTGACTCGGTTTGACCCTGTTTGACTCGATTGGACTCGGTTTAAAGATAAAGATAAAAGATAAAATGGTATTTATTAGACACACAGATTCACACACAACAATAAGAATAAGAAAGAAACAACTAGTAACATAAAAAATATAAGAAAAAACAACACAACAAACTAAAAGAATAATAAATATAATGCAATAATTTGCGTGTGATATCGTGGGTCTAAATGGCCCCAGCTCAGCATGTGCTGCAGATCACTACAGCGCTGATTTTCGGCTGAAGCCACGTGAGAATCACGGACATTTGGGCGGTGCATATTTATAATATAATATATGCATGGTTAAAAATAGAAAGCTTAAATTAAATAAACACATCAGTCTCATCAAAGCAACAAATAATAATAATAATTACATAATAAATATATTATTTCTTTAAATCATAAAAAACAGATATTAAATAGTGATAAATAGTATTATAGTTTTAATTAGATAAGTATTCATAAATTTCATAAGGGTTACTAATTAAATCAATCATAGGAAAATATATATATATATATATATAAATAAATTCTCTTCGTATAGTATTTACCTAAGTGCTGGATTTTTGAATGCCGATGAGCATACTTTTAAGTTTTGACCTAAAGGTTGGAATGCTAGTCAGCCTACGTAAAGGTGGAGGTATGTTGTTCCAGCACTTAGTGGCACTATACTTAAAACTGCCTCGGAAAGCTGTGGACCTATGACGCGGAATACTTAGAACACAAGCTGAGACACGTGAGGCATATTTACTATTCTGACTTGGCCAAATAAGCTTAGAGTACAAGTACTCTGGTTTTTTTGTACAAATAACCCCAAACAGTAGAGTAGCCAAATGTAAGTCCCTTCTGTATTTCATTTTGAGTATGTCAGCATTATTAAAATAGGGAGTGACATGGCTTCTTGGTGGAACATCAAAGCAGAAACGTGCACATGCGTTTTGCACCCGTTGAATAAGGCCTGCCGTTCTGGCTAACAGTCTCGGGCCATAGACCGAATCTAGGTAATTAAACTTTGATAAAACCAATGAGTCAACCAGTTGTATACGAATGTCGACACTAAGATGCTTACGTATCTGATATAACACCTTTAAACGGTAGAAGCAGTTCCTGACTACATCCGAGATATGACGCTCAAAACGTAACTCTTCGTCCATTATCAGACCCAGATTACGAGCCTCCTGCGGTTTGACTCGATTTGACTTGATTTGACTCGATTTGACTCGATGTGACTTGATTTGACTTAATGGCGATGATAGCTCAGTGGTAGTGACGTCGGATACCGAGATGAAGGTCCCGGGTTCGAATCCTACAATGAGCTTGAGCTTTCGGTGAAGGAAAACATCGTGAGGAAACCATAGCACGGTGGTAGGGTACTTTGTAGTACCCGCCTGGCTGGCTACCACCCTCAAGTTGAAAATCTGTCGCCAAGCACCTTTCGGTGTGTTCCGATAGCTGCATTTGAGAGCCAGTTCCTTCTAGGCTTTGTGTGCTTACCACCTTCGGCCGCATCATCACTTACCATGGTGAGATTGCAGTCAAACACAGGCCTATAAACAGTAAAAAAAAAAAAAAAAAAATGACTTGATTTGACTTGATTTGAAACGTCAACGCAAATAATTACTGTTCGTTGACAGCAAAGTAAAAATAATAATTATTAATTTATATCGGCGCCATTAATCTTATTCTTATTATCATGTATTATCCCGATTCCACTTTTATTTTCGGAGTTTAAAAAGATATTGACACCGTAATATATTTTTCCCCATTTTCTTGGATTTTTTTCAAGAACTGGTAACTGGTATAAACGTCACTATGACAAGCAGAATGACGTAACGCGAGGATAAGATGTAGCAAAGTTGGCCACTTTTTAAAAGTCATGTAGTATGGGGATACTCTTTCTAGACATATATATTTTCTAAGGTTCAATAGTTTCAACAGTAAAGCACTCATAGTTTAGCTTTTAATTTATAATTGAAAATTTTATCGCAGCGTTTATTCGGTCAAAGAGCAGCTCGACTGGGGAAGTAGGTACCTCCACCTTACAGAATACCGCAGCCAAATAACTTAATGTTGTGTAAAGATGTGTTCCTGCGCGTGAGTACGGTGCCAGAGCTCATTGGGCCCCCCCCAATGTCGGTAACGCGTGAGCGTTGCTTCGTGTGTTGCGAGCGTCCAACCAACTTAGTCGTATAAAAAAAAATACTTTATTTTTTTAAGAAATCGTATTGAGTCGTGGTATTTTTACCCGACTGACCCGGAAGGAGGGTCTATTTCTTAGATACGCTCTGCAGCCTAAACGGCTTGATGAATTTTAACATATGAGGTGTCGTTAGATTCGTCTTAACTGTGGGAGTAACATAGGGTATATTATTTTAATATGGCATCTACGAATAAAAAGAAGGGGGGTATTAAAAACAAAAATTTCGTTATTTTAACAATATGTAAATAACTTCGAAAGTATAACCCATAAAAAAATTAAATCTCAATCGCATAAAAACGGTTACTGTGGGTTATCCATAGGATATAGACATATACCATCGCTGACTTTTTTGTAGATATTTTTAAGATACATAATTCCGTAGTACATCATTTTGATATATCTCGTAAAGTTTAGTCAGTGTTAGCAATGAATGCGCAAAAAAATTTATGTGTTTTCGAAACATTGTTTTTTTTAATATATTCTGTATATATAACATATATAAACCTTCCTGGGAAAACTATCTAACTCATTGTGAAAACCGCATCAAAATCCGTTGCGTAGTTTTAAAGATCTTTAAGAGCGTACAAAGTGACAGACAGCGGGAAGCGACTTTGTTTTATTTATACTATTTATATATATAGTGATGATTAGTAAGTAGGTATAATTCACTCAATTTACAAACCCGTTTTTAATCATCGTTTTACAATATCGTAATTTCGGTCGGTACGTACTGCATAATAAAGCTTTACCAATTTATTCTATGTTCATTATCATGCAGCTAACTCCCTCTAGTCAGTCAGTCCCTCAGTCTCCCAAGTAATTAATTTATTTCAATACATTAAAAAAACAATAAAAATCCGATGCTTTCCTCGGAAAGTCGATGAATACTTGTTGAATTATCTGCTCGATACCGTGATAAAATATAAATACATTCTAACAATCTTTTATCGATGATTTATAAATATCGATATAGGCTTATCAACATGGGCTGCACTATTGACGGCCATTTTTACCTCCGGGTAAGTTTAGGTCATGGATTTAATATACAAACAGGATTGAGCTCTTGGGCCAAAAACGCGAGCAGAGAGAGATAACGCATACCGAGGCTGTTTATCCCATTCTAATAGGGTGACCAAACATTTTTATAACGAACAGGAAAGTTGGATTTGAGAGATAATTTGTGTCCGGTTGACACTTCTTCTTCCTAGTCGTGCACTCTTGGCAGAGTGGTCGTGGTCATTGTTAGTCCCTTTCGCGCACAATCGCTGCATTGCAAAGTTCCTCCAATTTTGTCTGTTTGTGGCGTTTTGACACTAGTTGATTTCAAATTATTGTTTGTATTACAAAAATATTAACATTATGTTACTTAAAATAGTGAAATAATAATTTATAGAAAAAATAAGAGATAAAACCATAATGAAAAACTATAGATATCGAGATACTTTTTCGCGAAAACCCATTATTTGAAACTGAACATTGTTATGTTCTATGTGGGTGTTGAATCGTGTACGCACGATTAATCAAGATATAAATTTCCAATATTAGCTGACCTCTCATTGTACAGAAATCCTATACAATGCGAGATCAGTTTATACTGGAAATGTATAGCTTGATGTGTAGCCGTGTATACCCATGTTTTTGAGAAAAGTTATGATTAATTTTTGAGTTACGTTTTGTGTCGAATCATCAAATATTACGTATGAATAGGCAAGGGTGCATGCAGAATTTCGTTCTGGGACCACGGCTTTTCCCCTTGCTCTTTTTTCAGTTTGCTCTACAGAGCTGTTATTTGGGAATTAAAATAAAGCAAAGGGAAATAAAACTCGAATGTGCTTGACAAAGTAGGTATTTATTAAAATTAAACACGGCTAAACAAAATCGTTTTATTTAGTTTCTGCCTTAGGCCAATCTCACTGCCTAAGTTTCTGAATGCATTACATTTCGCGTGGTGAATAGGTACGAATTATTAGCCAATGCTTTTACTAGTTACAGTTTTTGCGGTTCTTCATCTGTTATGCATTGGAAAGGATGCGGTGGAATAATAAGATGTTTCAATCTTGTGGA
This sequence comes from Polyploca ridens, assembly GCA_951394255.1. Taxonomy (NCBI): domain Eukaryota; kingdom Metazoa; phylum Arthropoda; class Insecta; order Lepidoptera; family Drepanidae; genus Polyploca; species Polyploca ridens. Next base: position 14,671,674 of record OX596249.1, on the reverse strand, counting down.
AAACATTTGTTTTAATCGCATCAAAATTGCATTTTTGCTTCATTTCTTCTTTCGATGGAAAGCTGTAACAAACATAAAAAATAATGCTATTTCAATTATGCGATACATAGGTACAAATAATTTATACAATAGGTACACATTACAACACACAATAAACATTATACTTAGTTTTAAAAAGAATTACACTAACTTTAGTGTCTTCCGTCTACAATTTTTTTTAATAAACCATGGTCAAACTACTTATGACTCACCATTGTTAGTAAATAAAATCATCGTTATTCCTTACTTGTGAAATAAAATCCCACAACCAGCACATGATTCACTTTTACATGTCTTGATACAAATTTTTTTCACCATTTTCACGATAAAAAGTATAAAAACCGTAGCGTTAAAATGCGTTTCCACAAAACAACAGAAAAAGTCGCCATGTTGCCATGACACCACTGATATCAGATTTCAGTGCTACCAGAATAATTTTATGATAGCTACCAAACAATCATATTATTTTGATTATTTTACTTAAATACAATTATTTATTATTATGTACAGATGTAAACCTACAAAATAAAATGATTTAAAACTAGTTTAATAGCAAAAAATATTTATACGTAATATATTTTACTTGTTGTGGTGAAATATTTTCTACCATCTTTAACATTTTTATCTTTTGGCAATTGAGGAAAAGGGACAAACGGCCTCGGTTCGGGCTATCTCTCTCGGCTCGTTTTGCCTCGGCTAAGATAACTAACAAAAGTAAACCCTAACGTACATGACTTATGGTTTATTTTTGTATGATAAAATTTTTGGAGAGTTCAATCCTGTTTGTATATTAAATCCATGGTTTAGGTATGCACGTTTTTTTTGTAGGTTGGCAAGTCCATATTATTATTAAGTCGATGATTTGAACCAAGAATTTTATTTAATATATAAGATTCTTGATTTGAACCAACTGTATAAAACTCTATGGAAAGAAAACGTCTCATTGAAATTAATTAGATCTATTCTATATTTGTGGCACACAATCCACAGATAAAAATCAAAATACAGAACGGGTTATAAGGAGTAGGTAGGTATAGTGTATTTATAAAGCAGCTATTACACCATCCTGTCTCCTATTTCCTAACTAGGAAATAGGAACGTGTAATCGTGTAAAGGGTTAGTGTCTTAAGTACTGAAATAGGAAGGTCCCAACCGCCCTACTTCCTTAAACAGGAAAGTGTAATCGCGTCGCTCCGATTTAGGACGTTTAGGGATGTAACATTGTTCTTTAAAACATCGATGTTTGATTACTAATGACCTATACATTCATCCCTCAAAATATACGCCAAGACCTTAGAAGGACCTTATATTATTATAATAATATCAATAATAAGTCCTTATAAAAAGGATTTGGTTGCCAAACTTAAAACTACTTTTATCCTATTTAAGTAGGAAGCCGCTTATTAAGTCCATCACATACGTTGCTATAATATACATATTAATATAAATCATAGCAAGGCTTATAAATGTGTTTTCTTTTTAAGATCGGAAGTTCATAAATGGAAGTTAGCTAAGGTATTGAGTTGGAAACTGTTTAGATTTAGTTTAACGAATATAAAGGAGCTCATTTGTATTCATTAAAATTTAAAGTTGTGATCGGTTTAAGAGAATAAAAAAATTAAAACATCGGAAAAACATCGATGTAAGTATCGTAATATTTTTTTTAATCGGTCTTTGTCACATCCCTACGAGTCGTCCGTCCCGCTTTAGTATAGTGTAATAAGTAGCAATATAGTGTAGTGTAATAAGTAGCTTCCTGCTTCCTAGTTAGAACCATCCTAGTTAGGGCGGTTCTAACTAGGAAGGTGTAATAAGTACTTTACATTTAAGATTCTTGCAAACAACCAATGAACGTAGTGTTTATATTCTCTTTGACCAATAGCGAATGAAATTTTGAAATGGCTTCGGTAGTTCCTCTATTGACCACCGGGTCAGATAAGTTTGTAGGACTATAGCTTTATTTCATACTTCTTCTTCTCTGTTTTAAGTTTGGCACAGTAAGTTTGGCAACCAAATCCAAATTAGGAATTATTTCTGCCAGTGTCGAGTTAAACTATAATCTCCAATCACAATAAATCAATTTCACAAAGTCCTCCGAATCCAACCGAATCAAGATCACGTTGGTTCACTGTGCTTTCTTCTTCAACAGGCCCATTACAGACGTAGCTATATGTATAATATACAGGTGTTTTTTTTTAGGGGATGGACCACCTATGGCGCTACACACACAACGTACGTAACGTTGATACCTCAAGAAAGGGGTACGCCCCGGACTTGGTTCCCCATACATGCCCCGTGAGGGTAATGAGACGACTACGAGAAATCGCTTCAGCGATGAGGCCACCTAAATTGTTTGCACTTTTTATTTTATTTTGATCTTTTTGTTTTGTGTGTTGTTGGTGTAAATAATAAAGAATTTTGTATTGTACGAGAGGGACCTTCCTATCTCACTACATAGAACCCTAACTGTTCTAACTGCGATTATACCTTCCTATTTCCTAGTTAGGATCCTAAAAATAAGAAGGTGTAATAACTACTTAAACCAGGGTTGGATTTCATAGTATAATTATACTATTTGTAACATAATTTTGTGATGTGTAGTATGCAGTATCGTAACGTCATTATACTACGCCAAAATACCATAATTTTACCTTTAGGTCAATTGATTACTGTTATTGGTTGAAATAAATTAAAAAATATTACTTTAATTACGAAATAAAGTTATAATAGTTGTTGTAGTTGTAGTAAATCACTGTATTGATCTCCTGCCCTCGACGTTTCCAACAATGACCAACTTTTCCAGACTTTCATCACCGCGTCTCGCTATGTGGCCAAAGTAGGAGAGTATACGGCGGTGACAAATAGTGGATAGTCTATCTTTCACTTTTAGCTGCGTAAGGATTGAGACATTGGTGCCCTTAGCTGTCCACGGTATCCGTAGCATTCATCGCCAGCTCCACATTTCAAATGCGTCAATCCTTTTCCTCTCTCTAGCTAAGATAGTCCATGTCTCCACTCCGTACATGAATATGGGGAAAACCAAGGCACGGATTAGGCGCATCTTGGTTCGCTCTGTTATGCCTCGGTGTTATGTCTCCTATTTCCTAGTTAGGATCCTAAAAATAAGAAGGTGTAATAACTACTTAAACCAGGGTTGGATTTCGTAGTATAATTATACTATTTGTAACATAATTTTGTGATGTGTAGTATGCAGTATCGTAACGTCATTATACTACGCCAAAATACTATAATTTTACCTTTAGGTCAATTGATTACTGTTATTGGTTGAAATAAATTAAAAAATATTACTTTAATTACGAAATAAAAATATAATAGTTGTTGTAGTTGTAGTAAATCACTGTATTGACTCCTGATACTTTCATGCGATGCTGTGAAGGAATGTAAATGTACCTAATGTGTATTGACTTTATTCCATCTGACGACATGCTATGTCGTGTCAATGCCAAAGACGAAGTTCCGATTGACGAATTGGCTGAAATAAACATCTACTTGCCTAAATTTGGTTGATTTGTACAATAACAATAAAACTAAAATTTGTTATTTAAATTCATAACAATTTATTTAAATTCATAACAAAATGGACGAAAAGCGAAACGTAGTATTATATTCGACAAGTAGTATAATTTTATTTTCCATAGACAATAATTTTCTGGGGGCCTGAATCCAACCCTGACCAGGGTTGGATTTCGTAGTATAATTATACTATTTGTACCATAATTTTGTGATGTTTAGTATGTAGTATCGTAATGCCATTATACTACGCGAAAATATCATAATTTTACCTTTAGGTCGATTGACTACTGTTATTGGTTGAAATAAATTAAAAAATATTACTTTATGAAATAAAGTTGTAATAGTTGTTGTAGTTGTAGTAAATCACTCTATTGACTCCTGATACTTTCATGCGATGCTGTGAAAGAAAGTAAATGTACCTAAAGTGTATTGAATTTATTCCATCTGATGACATGCTATGTCGTGTCAATGCCAAAGACAAAGTTCCGAAAGACGAATTGGCTGAAATAAACATCTACTTGCCTAAATTGTTGTACAAATCAACCAATGATTTGTACAATAACAATAAAACTCAAATTTCCGTCCAAATGCATTTTTATTTAAATTCATAACAAAATGGACTAAAAGCAAAACGTAGTATTATTTTCGAAAAAGTATTATAATTTTATTTCCATAGACAATAATTTTCTGGGGGTCTGAATCCAACCCTGACCCTGACTTAAACTGGATAAATGACTTTTTTTGATTTTGATTTCGACTATGAGAATCAAGAGAATCGTACACACGGCCACAGATCAAGCTCGACACCCTATATAACCATAACTACGCTACAGTCAATATACAAATACTCTAGAAAGGGATAGTGCAGGCAGACGTGGCAGGGCGGTGGTAGCGGCATGGGGGAGAGGGGACGGGGCGGTGTTAGCGGCACTTGCGCCGGCGCCGGCACCGGGCCATCACCGGGCGGTGTTGTGCTTGGCGCTTACACACACAGGCGCACTTTTTTTTGCATTGTTTGGACTATTGTTTACTTTTGCAAGTTTTCTGTATTGGTTGCGTATTAGTATTTAGTATTGATGATTATTTTTTAATGCAAATATTTAAATCTATGTGATAGGTATCTATTTTCATTTTAAGTAGGTAACTCATATTTTTATGTTTTGTTAGTCACAAATTGCATATACTATTAAATAACTAGGTTTAATTGTTAATTCCTCCCAAAGACTGATTCATTTCTAAGTCATGATTATAATGATCTAATTACACAAATATATTATAGTAGCTTTCCCCACGGTATCACCCGTGTTCCCGGGATAAAATGTAGCCTATTTCTTTCTTCATACTATAGGCTAACTGCGTGCCAAATTTCATAGCGATCGGTTGAGTAGTTAAGGCGTGAAAGCGTAACAAACAAACTCACATTCGCATTTATAATATTAAAGTTAGGAAGTATGGATTGATGTTCTTGCTCATATATCTAAATTGTGTTATTATTATTGTAATTTTTCATATTTGTTACTAATGTTGACTCTTGAGTTAAACCGTTGGTTCTCGCGAGGGACGCGCGTCCTATTATAACAATTGATGTCATTGCTATATTTTTAACCGCGAGCCAACCGCTTAACTTATGTTAGATTAGCTATGTTATTTTTTATAGTTATCTATATTTGATTGTTAATTCAGCTTCAGCCTAGCGATCGTTCGGAGACAGCTGTCATGCTATCAATAAAATGGACCCCTCCCATTTTATTACTCTGAACCTTATCGAAGTGAAAGTAAGATCGAATGCTTAGGACATTATAAATAAATGTTTAGAATTAATTTGTAATTTCAACGGATTTTATGTCATAAAATAATTAATTTTAACCCTAACTCTAAATCTGTGAGTTTGACTCTTTTCATTCAGGCACTCAGCTATATATTTTCTCTAAACGGTTTGGCACTACCTATGTCATCATATCAGCACAAAGATGTTGCCACTGCTGAACATAGGCCTCCCCCTTAGACTTCCACAATAAACGGTTTTGGGCCGCTTGCATCCAGCAGCGCCCAGTGACTCTGACCGTCGTCGGACCCCCCTAAAAAGGAAGCTAAAGCAATTTTGGTAAAGGAATTATTTTTTCAAAAATAAAAGTAGCTAAGTTACTCGTTATAACATCAGCTATAAACCGGAATAGACAGACAAAAATGTTTAAAAACTCAATCCGATTTTATTAAAAAAAAGTTGAACTCACATAAAAGCTTGTTGCAATGCAATACCTGTGGCAATACTCTTTAAAAATTGGAATGTCCAATATAAAAGAATATTTAAATCAAAAGCACTAAGGAGTATTGATATCAACTTCGATGCAAATCACCCCTAAAATAACTTTCTACCACTTTTCAACCCCGTAGGCGATGAGTTTCAATAAAATACGAAACATATCTTCCATCAATTCTGTTAAAGAATGTTTACCTATGCAAAAATTAAATTAGATTGAACTAAGGAATCACGTTGTCCCATACAAACTTTGCCCCCGTTTTTCACCTCCTTAGGGGTAGAATTTCAGAAAATCCTTTCTTATCGGATGCCTACGTCATACAAAGAACACAAGCTTCAAGTTTCAGGTCTCTACGATCAGCGGTTTAGTCTGCGCGTTGATTCATCAGTCAGTCATTCAGAAAAAAACATTTTATATGTATAGATAAAACCTTATAAATACATAAAGATACAGTTTCTCAATAATCGTCGTTTTTGCAAACACGAACAAATAAAGATTGAAAATTATGGATATACCTAATTACTAAGCTGTCGCGGTTTGCCCCGCGTTCCCAATGTAAGAAGTAAGTAATATATAATAATACTCGGGGATAATGTAGTTTCTTATTAGTGAAATAATTTTTCACATCCGATTGGTAGTCCAGAGATTAGCGTTGAAAAAAAAAATCAAACAAAAACAATCTTAAGCTTTATTATATTACTATAGATATTAGTCTCGCTCGCCAAGAAAACAATGTTTTTTATTTTGTCTGTGTAATTTAAAAGCTGTGATATTATCTAAAAGTATTTATTTAAAAATATGATGTAAAGGGCACATTTAATCTACATTAAATGCATAAGCTAACGAAAATATTTAACTGGATAAGGATCAATACTATATTGGTCAAAATCGCTTAGAAAATAACCTTTTAAATATGAATATTTTTTAAACATAAAAATGATTACTATATTTCAACTTCAGGCCTCAGGAGAGATTGGTATATGACACCGCGAATTTTTCTGAAGACAATTTGAACACCTATAATTATCTAGGATATAATTTTGTTCCATCATCAATAGTTTCCGCAGCGCACGCGATATTAGGGATTTTAAAGGTATTTTTTTGCACCTTGGGTTATATTATTAGAGTTTTCATAGGGAACCCTATTTTTTGAAAATAAAATATACTTAGCGTATACTATTGCTCATGAATCTGGCTATCGTATACAAAAAAAACGAATCTAACTGGTAGTTCCAGAGATTAGTGCGTTTAAACCAACAAAAATCTCTTCCACTTTATTACATTTACTAGCTGTCCCCCGCGGTTTTACCTGCGTTCTCGGGATAAAAAGTAACCTGTAAATGTAGAATACTTGGGGATAATTTATCGCTTCCTATTAGTGAAATCATTTTTCGAACCCGACTGGTTGTTCGAGAGATTAGCCCGTTTCAACAAACTTACAAAAAACTCTTCCGCGTTACTATATTATTATAATATAGTGCGTATCTCATATATCGTAATTGGTAAGTCTCGCTCGTCACGCAAACAACAAATTTCAATACTATATTGGTCAAAATCGCTTAGCAAATAACGTTTTAAATATGAATATTTTTTATTCATTTTTAAAACATAGAAATGGTTACTGTATGTCAACCATGGGAGATAGGTATATACCACCTGGAACTGTTTTGTGGATATTTTGAAGACCTACAATTCCCTAAAACATTATTTTGTTCTATCATCAATTGTTTTCGCAGCGCACGCGATATTACGATCATACGTCTTGTATACACCTTGGGTTAGATTATTGGAGATTACGTAGGAATCCCTATTAAAAAAAATATATATATAGCCTATACTATTCCTCATGAATTTGGAAATCGTATACAAAAAAAAAAATTTCAGATCGGACTGGTAGTTCTAGAGATTAGCGCGTTTAAACAAACAAACAAAAAACTTTTCCGCTCTATTATATTATTACTGTTCCCCGCGGTTTCACCCGAGTTTCCGGGATAAAAGTTACTCTTTAATACTCGGGGATAATGTGGCTTCCTATTAGTAAAAGAATTTTTCAAATCCTACTGGTAGTTCCAGAGATTAGCCCATTTTAATAAACAAAAATAACTCTTCCGCTTTATTATAGTATAGATATAGATATTAGTATAGGTGCATAGGCGCAGCGCAAATTGAAAACAATCTTAAAACACAAATTATTACGAGACGAGCTCGAACCTGTTTTTACAATTGACTATACACACTGACCTCTATTATACAAGTACGCTGGACAGTATATCATCGACCTTTTATTGAACCCATTTGATTTTCGCCATTTTGGCGCTGATAGCAATCGTGAGCGTCCACGGAACTAATAGTAGAGACGGGACATTTTAGTGTCTATATCGATAAAAAACGATTTTTCTTTTTTATTTATCGACATTATTTGTTCCTGTGATTTCGTCCGCGTAATCTTTAGATATTGTAGTCCCTAAACTAATAAATAAATAACCCTTACTTTCGTATTCATAATATTACAGGCATACTTAGCGCATAAGTGAGTAGGTTCCTGTGGTAGTGGAGCGGTGCGGGAGGGGGTGATATTTGAATTTTGACATAATTACTGTCTCGCTATACACGATACATTTTTAATTCTCTTTTGTCATTTGACATAATGAAGACACCCTCCGCACCGCTCCACTACCACAGAAACCAACTCAGTTAAGCGCTGTCTGTAGAAGCAATTAGGAGGAATCAGTCCAACAGCTAACAAATGGTCAGTTTTGCCTAAAAATGTTTATTATATGTATAGTATACTAGCTGTCCCTCGCGGTTTCACCCGTGTTCCCGGGATAAAAAATAGCCTATGTCCTTCTCGATACTATCTGCATGCACAATTTATCGTGATTGGTTCAGCGATTAAGGTGTGAATGCGTAGTTAGGTAACATGCAAACAAATAGAGTTACTTTCGCATTTATAATAAAAGTATATACAGTATTACCCAACTTATATGGCGCGTCGTGAATCTTCGTTCGCACAGAAAAGAAAGTATGGCCCCGAAGATTAACGAAAGAATACTTAAAACTTACAATCAACCTTAGATCACTACTATAAGGTTCATGTATTATGTTACTGCAGCTGTTAGTTCGGTCTCACTCGCAAGTCACGCCCCTCCGCACGGCGCGAGCTAAAATGACGGCAGCTGTCGGCCAATAACGTTTCCCGCGCTTTGAAAATGTATCTTCTGCGCAGGTACATCGATAAGCCATATTAATTGGGTACCTACTACTGTACTATAGTAAGGAAGTATGGATGTTATAATAGTATGACAAAAATGAATTGTGATGAAATGAATGAATGAATCATGAATTGAGGCTTGGGCACCGGCTTAGGTACGGATTAAACACTCATTCGTTAAATGTTCCTGTAGATCACTTGGAAAGGTACTACTAAAAAAACACAAAGAATTACTTTAATTTATTTTTAATCAACTTCAAAACAAGAGATTATCAAGCTCTTTCACGCGTGCACTTTGCTGGCTCCCTACAAATTATATGTGTCCCTTTCTCAGACCCCCTTCAAGGGAAGTAACGCCACAGTATGTGACTTCGCGTCGAGCTGATCTTGAGCTAGATGTGCCTTATTCCTCATATGTTCACCTGATTGTGTGCCAAGTGTGCGCTAACTCGCGCAGTTCATCGAAATTTTCTTAGGTCCGTATGAGATCCTGGTGATAGACTGGTCCTGGTACTTCTCTTTTTATCTGGTCAAGCATCTTCGACCTAGCGTTCGCGTATTGGTCGTCACGGCGCCCGAGTCGCACAGCGCTATGCTGATAAAGAAATAACATATATAATAGCATGCCATGACAATAAAATTGAAGATGCTAAGTTCAACGGTTATTGTTTAAAGGTACCCATTTTTTTAAATAATTTTAGATAAAAGTATCAGTGAACAATACGTAACCCAACAAAATATAACGGGGCGTAATAAAAAAAAACGCTCATTGAATCTTTTAACACCAAAAACATATTTTAGATTATCAAGTCTGATGGTTGACTACACTAATTTTGTAATACACATTAAACTCCCATAAAAAGTATCGACCCACTATCGATATGAAACATTACAGCCCTATTTCTTTGTTTACATTATATATTTATTGAAAATGGAGTTCCTATTTTACCTAAATATTAATAAAAACATTTACTATTCAAAACAAAATAGTAATAACAGCTTTAGACAAGCGATTAAACAAATTTAAAGCCATGAAATTCACTTACTTGTGATAGGTTATCCCGCTGCATTTTTGATAGTGAGTTTTACAAAATACGCAAACTCTCATACCCAAAACGATTTAAACATCACGAAATATAACACGAAATAACTAAAACGTGCACAAAGTAGTTTTATTCGTGATTTTTGCGTAAATCCTTAGAGACGCACATAAACAACACGACAGCCATTTGCAACAAATGTCAATAATAGTACCCGAGACGCTCGAGAGGGGCGCTTTGATTCGGCACAAAAAACAACTGTCATTTCGAAAGAAATATGCAGTCCAGCGTACTTGTATAATAGAGGTCAGTGACTATACATCATACGTATAGGTATAGTATGGATGTATTTCTACGTACGGTTCCTGCGCGTGAGTGGGACGAAATAACAAAAATATATCGCGCTTACTCGCTCGATTCTCACCGTCCTACCTCAAATAGTCCAAAGTCCAATCAGTATAGGTTGATGTGGCGTTGTGTGTACGAGAATAAATATTTTTGCACGTAGGTATTCGATCGAAGGATGCATCGTAGATTAACGTAGTGGTTAAATGGGTTATATCATAGATTTAGAATTTTCTAAGGATTATATTCTCTTTGACCGTAGAATGGAATGGAATATTTTTTTATGAATGTTGGTAAAATGAAATTTATTCGTCGACGTCATCGATGGCGGACATAGGGTACATTCCGAAATGGATAATATCGATCACAGCGATCACAGCAATAATTTGCGTACCGAATTAGATATCACGCTTATGACAGCTGAGAACTATCAACAATTCGGAACGCCCGTTATCGCGCTCACAGTATTCAAAACAGAACATTTGAGAATTTAATTAAAATCTGTATTATCAATGCGCTAGGAGTCCTTATATCTTTTATAAGTTGACTCGCAAAAAGGAATATCTGCTTTTTTTATTATTTTTCTCTCATAAAATCATAAAAAGTATCTTTGCCAAATAGAAAACCAAGAATCGTTTTAGATTTTTGCCGTCACTTTTGACAGCGCTCACGGTGATATCAGTTTAGGGCATGGTCGGTGTGAGCGCAAGATGGCGCATGTCATGACGTCATCTATGACGTTTCACGGGACATCGTTAACTGTCATTATTCAATTCGGTACGGGTTTAAGCACGCTCAAATCGATTACAGCGATTACAGCGGTAATTCGGAATGCAGCCATAGTCTTTCCGACATTTTGACATTTATCTCCCGGTTAGTAATTTCATAGTGAGTGCAGTATTTCTTTGTTCTATTCACCATGGATGAAGAATACGACGCAATCGTCCTAGGCACCGGCCTGAAGGAATGCATTCTTAGTGGGATGCTTTCCGTGTCCGGGAAGAAAGTGCTGCACATTGATCGTAACAAGTACTACGGCGGAGAATCTGCGTCAATTACCCCGTTAGAAGAGTTGTTCGGAAAGTTCAATGCACCAGCGCCCGACGAAACATACGGTCGAGGTCGCGACTGGAATGTAGACTTGATACCCAAATTTTTAATGGCCAATGGGCTTCTGGTGAAACTGCTTATCCATACGGGCGTCACCCGATACTTGGAGTTCAAGTCCGTGGAAGGAAGTTACGTCTACAAAGGTGGTAAGATCTCCAAAGTGCCAGTCGACCAGAAGGAGGCGCTCGCCTCCGATCTCATGGGCATGTTTGAGAAGAGGCGTTTCCGAAACTTCCTGATCTACGTGCAAGACTTCCAAGAGGAGGATCCTAAGACCTGGAAGGATTTAGATCCCAGTACAGCTAACATGCAAGCTCTGTACGATAAATTCGGCCTCGATAGGAACACTCAAGATTTTACAGGCCATGCTTTGGCTTTATACCTAAATGATAATTATCTTCAGCAACCTGCTATTCAAACCATCCGTCGTATTAAATTATATTCGGATTCCCTTGCGCGATATGGTAAATCTCCATACCTCTACCCTATGTATGGACTAGGTGAGCTGCCTCAAGGATTTGCACGTCTATCTGCTATATACGGGGGAACATATATGTTGGACAAACCTATTGATGAAATTGTTCTCGGTGAAGGTGGCAAAGTAGTGGGTGTAAGGTCTGGCAATGAAGTTGCCAAGTGCAAGCAGGTGTACTGTGACCCCAGCTATGTACCCGACAAGGTCCGCAAGAAGGGCCAGGTTATCCGCTGTATATGTTTACTAGATCACCCTATTGCCAACACCAAAGATGCTCTGTCTACTCAGATTATCATTCCTCAGAAGCAAGTTGGCAGGAATTCTGATATTTATGTTTCTTTAGTGTCCTACACGCACCAAGTAGCAGCTAAAGGTTGGTTCATCGCTATGGTGTCTACCACTGTTGAAACTAATGACCCAGAGGGTGAGATCAAACCTGGATTGGATGTTCTGGGACCTATCAGGCAGAAGTTTGTATCTGTGACTGATTACTATGAGCCAATTGATGATGGTAGCCAAAGCCAAATCTTCATTTCTGAATCATATGATGCAACAACACACTTTGAAACCACTTGCCTAGATGTGCTCAAGATCTATAAGCGTGGCACTGATGAAGACTTTGATTTCTCCAAGGTCAAAGTAGAGTTGGGAGAGGAGGAGCAGTGAACATGCTCTATTTATGTAAATTGCTTGTTAATATTATAATATTTTGTTTATATACTGTTCTGGCGAAATAATTATTTTTACTAGGGATTAATGGATGAAGATTTGTAAGAGCTTTAGACCTTTGGTGGTAGATGTAATTGTGCAAATTGCTCCCACAAGTTTCCAGCAAATAACCTTTTAAGTACCAAAAATATTACAAAAAGTAAGATCATAATAAATTTTAATCAATCTTCATTTATGGTTGCTTTTATAATTTAAGAATACAAATCTATAAAATGATCTGCACAAGTGAAGTGGTACATTTATTTGTATTGAAAGATATGCATTCCATTTTGGTATATAATTTGATCTATAACCATATCATGATTGTAATATGTCGAAATTATGAATGCTCACTATACCTATATGTTCTGTGTAAGATCATAAATAAAGTTACATTATATGAACGAGAGTATATTATTTATTCCAAAGATAATGTACTATATTAGATACTTATAAAATTTTTTTGCCTGCTACCATTAATATTGGTCACTGGGTAATGCAAGAGTGCTTTGCAATGCCTTTTATTATTGTCTGAAACCCATTACCTGCACACATTAAATCACCAGATTCTATAATGGTATATGTTATGAAAAGAAATCCCTAATTATTATATAAGTCATAAAAATGTAAAAAAAATATAACATTTTAATATACTTAAATTTTAAATAATTACAATTATATTGTAACATCAACTATAAGTTCAAAAGCAATTATTGATGTCTATAATTTATATATTTCTTGTAAATTGAAATGAGTACAGATGATCATTACGACAGCCAATAAATACATAATCACCATACACTACAGGAGATGAGAAAGTTTCATTAGGTAGTTGGTACTCAGATAATATTACTCCATTTTCTGAGTCTATAATACACATTATACCATTATTCGAGGCAGCTAATATCAATTTGTCATTCAAGGCACATGGTGTTGAATATATAGGTGAAGACAGCTGGGTTTTCCAATGCAAACATGGCTGAAATTTCTTTATTTCAATACTGTAGACCTTATTATCATGGCAGCCAAATACCATTTGCCATTTTAGCTTTCCAATTTCTTTTATGTATATTGATGAAAATATGTTCCCATTTGCACCTTGAAATTTCCAAATCTGTAAAATGAAAATATTTTTTTTTTCAGATTTACTACCATAAATAAATAAATTTAAGTATCATCCTAAAGGGGTACGAACTTTTTTGTATGGGAGCTGGCATAGCCACCCGCCGCCATTTTGATTTTTTTTCAATGTGGCGGCGCACGGTGTAAGTGGTATATTTGGGTAGAGGACACTTATACAAACAAAAAATGTTAAGCAATATGGTGACCTAAAGTGTCACGTTTCCGAGATATTTGGAGGTAAAGATCGGCATATGAGAATAACGACAATCATTAAAAATTAACTTATTACGTGTTTATATGCATTAGATTGTATTCAAATAATAGTTCCCAGGTTGATTAAACTTTTTATTAGAATATAGCAAAACAAATAGCACGAAAAAAAAAATTCATTAATTGGTTACCTACTAAACCGCATCGCTATATTCGCAATGAAACACAATGTTGTCAAGTTGCTCGGATCGTAGTGGTTAACTTGTTTTCCATGTCTCCGTTATTAAACAAAAATGACAATACTTGTCTTAAAATATAATGTTACCGAGATTTTGGAATATCGATGTATAAATAATATGTGAAGAATGACAATAGTTTAAAGTTGACTAAGTACAATTTATGTTATTGTTTTTAAGCAATAAACTGTGGTCAAATAATTATTGCATCACGGTTTTAAAAATAAAATAATACACATAATAGAAACAAGCCGTGACCTCAAACCTTTAAATAAAAGGATTTTTTTAAACTACTTAGGTAGCAAACAAACATATATACGGCACGCCTAAGCGGTAAGCGCTTACCGTAGCCTATGGACGCTTGCAACACCCCCCTGATGTTGCAAGCGTCCCTTATCACTCGCGCGTTGCCGACCCTACAGAAATATCTTCACACCTTTTTTAAGGAACCCCACGCTCCGTTGGGAAAACCACGGCGGGAGCTCATTCCATAGTCTAAGCGTCCGCGGAAGAAAGCTCCTTTCAGACCGCATAGTTCGAAACTATTTTGGTTCCAATGTGTGAGGATGGACTCCCCGTCAATGGCGAGACTTGCGATAGTAGATGGTAGCCGTGGGCATCAGGTTAAACAATTCTACATAACACTGTGCGTTGTACAAGCGGTAGAACACATATAAGGAGGCAAAATCTTTCCTCAGATTGAGGGGCCCTAAGCCGCTTGTGAGCTGGGGACCGTCGATAATTCTAATAGCACGTCGCTGAACCGAGTCTAAAGGCCCAAACTGGTATCCAGGAAAGAGCAGTACTCCATATTCGGACTTGCGACTTGTAAAGTTGCAGCCTTTGCCCCGATGTTAAGTACTGCGTCGCTCTGTTGAGCACTTCCAGTTTTTTGGAAGCTAGCTTTACCTTGTCTTCTAGACGGCCTATTGACGTCGTTAGAAATGTCGATGCCGAGGATCCCGATGCTTTCACTGATGTTCGTGTTCTGGAATTGTGAAGTCACAGCAAATGGGGTTTTCTTAGCGGTGAACGACTTGAGTCTTAGTGGGGTTGAAATGGACTAGGTTTAGTCGACCGTAATCGGAGACACTAGTTAGTGTGCTCTCGATTTCAGAATATTTGCAATGAGCGTCCTCTGTACAATGAATGCCGTCAATAGACAGCATTTCATTAATATGCAGCAGGAACAGTGTTTGGGACAGTACAGACCCTTGCGGGACGCCAGCATTTATTCTCGCCAGTCTCTCAGCTCGTATGCATCTGCTGGACAAAAAATTGGTGACTCATTTGCATAGTCCCTCGGGAAACCCATATGCTGGTAACTTCGTTAGAAGACCCCAGTGCCAGACCCGATCGAACGCCTTCGCCACCTTGACTCTCGATGGCGAGTGACCACTCGGCTGGTGACCTTCTAGTGTATACATAGACACATCACATAGAGATACACTAGAAGGTCACCAGCCAAGGGACTATGGTGGAAGCCATATTGTCGGTCACTCACAAATCGTGATCCTCTAGGTATCTCAAGAGCTGCGTGTTGATCACTCGCTCCATGACATTGGAGAGAATGGGAGGTGTTGGCAATAGGCCTGTAATTCATCGGGTCTGATCTATCGCCCTTTTTGGGCATTGTGTGCACGTGAGCAGTCTTTGATGAAGACGGGACTTTCATTTAGGTAGAAGTTTTATTAGGTCGGGTCGGGCCGGCCGCGGGACCGGGTTTTTTTTTTATTTTCAACACACTCGCTCGTAAAATAACATTTATTGCACCGCTTTTAGTATCTTAATGCAGCTTATTACCCATTTGTGCTTTTTACTTTACATTACCGCACAGTTTTATGAAGGTATAATCCCGATTATGATAAGTTTGCACCTCACTGCAAGTGATATGTATAGACCAAGCATTCTTAATTTAAACGGGTAAAATGGTTTGACAGCTCACCGCTGTCAAAAAAAACCTTGCGTGCCATATTTTTAAACGTTCTCATTGTGTTGATTTGATTATTATCAAAAAATCTACTTAAAAAAATACATGTCTGTTTTTTTCCTCGCAAGTGTGTTGAAAAACGTCGTATACGCGTGTGCATTGATTATTACACTCTCGGTTCACTTATTGCTTTCGCCTACGGCTCACGCGCTTAATACGCCTCGAGTATTAATAACCAACTTTGGACACATGTATCATAATGTACTATTACGTCGCTATTGCAATTTTGGCGCCCAGGGAGCATTACTTAGCGATCTTTAGTTCCAATTAACTTGGTAACATGAGATTTTAGGATAAGTATTGTCATTTTTGTTTGTATAATAATGACAAGATGGAAAACAAGTCACGATCCAAGCTACTTTGACAACATTGTGGTTCATAGCGAATATTACTGTTTAGTAGGTAAGTAATTAAAAATATTGTTTTTCGTGCTCCTAGTTTAACTCTCTACTAAAAAATTGATAAATCAACCTGGGAAGTATTATTTGAATACAATCGAATGCATATAAACACGTAATAAGTTAATTTTTAATGATTGTCGTAATTCTCATATGGCGATCTTTACCTCCAAATATCTCGGAAACGTGACACTTTAGGCCACCATATTGATTAACATTTTTTGTTTGTATAAGTGTCCTCTACCCATATATACCAGTTTCATCGTGCGCCGCGACATTGAAAAAAAACTAAAATGGCGGCGGCTAGCTATGCCACAAAGGTTCTAACCCCTTTGACCGGCATAAGTATTCCTTTACACCTAGCAAGTTTCGTTAGGTTTTAAGCCACGAAACATTTCATCAGTTGCGTTTTTATCATGTTTTTACAGAGTTGTGCAAACAAGCCACAAATTAGTACAATTTTATTATTTATCTACATTTCAACAGACTTTGTTTTCACTTTATTATAATCTAGCCATGTGGCCATGATTAATTCAAACTTGTATTTACATCTGCCATATTATTATTAAGTCACTACTTAATTACCTATCCGAAAGATTAACAGTAGTATCTACTTGAGTGGTACCTGCATGTATTAGAAATAGTTAAAATAGTGGTCGTTCGCGAAACTCAACTAGTCCACTTCCCCAACAGTTGGGTAATATGACGAATCATGGGAATGTCTTACCTTGATACCCTTTTCAACCGTTCTGCAATGTATTTCCCCATTAACTTCAATGAATACGACATACTTGTCGCTATCGTATAGAACAGGGCTCGCGAACACGGGACTGGTGAGTGTGTCTTGCCAGGCCACCGCGCTGGTCTCCGTGTGGATGCCCACTAAAATGTATGATGATTTTGCTAGGACTAGGTCTGCTGATATGGGTTGGACATCGACTTTGATTATCTCTTTGACTTTACCACTCTGAAAATGGATTAAAATGTATGATTATGCCTATGTAGTTTGAATTAACAACCGACTTGGCTGCTGTTGCAATGGAGCAAGTGGCACAAGTCGGTATACATTATAGACAGTTATAGGGTTCCGTACCTAGAATAGAATAGAATATATTTATTTCAGAAAATACAGTACTTCTGTACCGTTACCTAAAGGGTAAACGGCTACATATCAAGCTATACTTAATATGGAGCCGTGTGTACAGGCTTTACTATTCGCCCGGTCGCATCCCGTACATCCTGTACAAAAAAATATATTAGGCTTTATCTCAACAACGTAATTACGTAAGAAGCCGTGGCTTGGATCCTATATTATTCATTTCCTGTACTTACAATTAGTATTAGTATAAATAATAAAATAGTAAAAAAATTATGACTATGTAACAAAATGTATATTGTTGCGCGCCTACTAGTTATTTCATAGCAAAATTACACAGAGTAAGCGTAACTTTACCGGGACAATAATTATTGTTAGCTAGCGATAGTAAAATAATGCATTAACAATGTTATCGGAAAGATTTTTTTTTGGTCAATAGGTTGACAAACATGCAGATGTTCCACCTGATGGTTAGTTACGTCTCTCTCTAGCTAAAATAAACCATGATACCAACCATAATATCAATACGTCGGACATTTCCATCGTATGAGGCGATATATAGGGATCCTTTACAACAAGTGGCTTTGCTCTTAATCATAGAACCAATGCTCGTTCTCCATATTTCTTGGCAGTCTTCTAATTTGAAGCAAACAATGGTCCCATCGTAGGAGCCAACTACTCCACATGGTGACTTCATGGGCTCCTTATCATAAATAAGTACTGACGCTTCTACACGCGATGTTAGAGTTATCATGCCTTGCAATACACCATTTACAGCATCCATTACAATGATTTTGCCTGAATGACTACCCACAGCTACATAGAGTTTGCTAAAACGAACAGTAAATATTTTAGATCACGATCAACAGAGTATTTTAATCAGTTGCATTTTTATTTTAGAAGACATAAGTGCTTTGTATTTAATAGTTGTGTATTGCAATTAAATTGAATTAGGAGTAAAATTATGAACTAACAATCCAGTTTGGAACAATACTGGGGAGGCATCAACACACTTGCCAGTGTCATAAGACCACAAAATAATAAAATCTTCAAGATCAGTAATTTCAGTGTTGGATTTCTTGACAGATACACTGTCTGTGTTGTCTTCTGTACTGGATTTAGTTCGTTTCATTCGCCGTTTTGGTTTAATTTCCATTGTACTTAATTCTTTTTGTGCCAATTGCATTATTTCATCAATTGTGTTCTTTTGGTTTAGTAAATGTGGCAGTATTAACTTGCCGAACTGAGGTTGGCTAACTGATAATTTATTGCACATTGCTACGGCTTGGAATGATGTACCCCCAATTGAAAAGAAATCTTTGTCTTTGATCTGATCATAAGTAAAGTTGCTATTCATCAGTATTTTTAATTCTTTCAAAAAATTCAATTTCATAGAAAGATCTGATTGTGTTGATGCTAAGACTTTTTCATACATTTTTGAAAGAGTTTGCTTTGAAATTTTCCCATGGGGATTTGTTGGTAAGTTATTTACTCTCACTATTTTGTCAGGCCAATGCTTATCATCCAGTTTGCACTTCAGGTAGTCTGATAGCTCCTGACTACTGAGGATTTCAGATGAAAAATAAACAACAAGCAGCATCGGCTTTGGCAACCAAACACTGGAACAAGATTTGACCCTTGGGCATTGCATGATTATGGATTCAATGAACTGTAAATTTATTTTATGGCCAAATCTTTTGATGATGTCGTCTTTGCGGCCTCTGTAATATATGGTACCATTTCTTATCTCACCTAGATCTCCAGTATCAATCATTTTCACAGAGTTCTTTACCTCATTGCCAATTGACTTGTTCAAGATAATGCAATTTCTTGTTTTGCTAACTGGAATAAAATAGTAATAAATATTATTCATGTAAAATGTATTTAAAATTGAATAACCGTCAACACATTTATATTGATTAACATTTTAACTTACCTAATATGATTTTACCGATAGTCTTATTATTATTTTGAGGTTTTAAAATGAGCTGTGTCTCAGAAAGGCAGTTACCAAGAGGCACTTCTCGGTCATTGAGTATTCTATTCAAGTCCAGTTCAGCTGCACAAGCCCAGCATGACATCTCAGTCACCCCATACAGTGTAAATATTCTAGTTTTGTTGTTCTGCTCCTTCAATTCCTTCAATCTTTTCACTCCATTTAATGGCTCACCACCCAAAGCCAGAGTTTTGAGTGTAGAATTAGCACTGAGTATCTTATTTCTTATGTCAGCATTAGAGTATTGAAAAAATTTTGATGGTGTTGTTTGCCAAAATGTGACAGAATTTTCTTGATTTTCAGGGAACAAAATGTCAGCTTTGTCTGGTGCAATAAGAAGTGAAGCTCCATTAATGCAAGCAAGTAATATTTCAATCATAGAAGGGTCAAATGTGAGAGGTGTGGAGAAATAGATGATGTCTTCTGAATTGATATCAAATAGTTTAGTCAAGTCATCAACATTTGGTTGTAAACATTGTATGGGTACTTGTATATGCTTTGGTTCTCCCGTGCTGCCTGAAGTTGTTGCTATGAATGAATGATGGGCAACGTGTCTACTGTTCTGACCTGATCCTTCATATTTATAAAAATCTATAACAAAGTCAAAAACTGATACAGATTGATCTGGTTTTTTATGAAATAATTCTGATTCGGTTTTGTTTTCTTTGTTCCTTATAATTATGATTACTGTGAATTTAACATCATAAACATCCAAGTTGTTGGACGGATCTAGGAACATGAATGTTGTACAGCATTTGTGAGCACTGAAAACAAACACAGAAAAATAATATTATAACAAATCAATAGCTGTGTGTTGACTAGGCAAGGAGACTGGCAAATCATATAGAACTGCCTGGGAGGAGGAGTGCATCAGGATTTTGGGCACTCACAGCCTTCCTGACTGATATTGCAAAGGTATATTACGGTTACTTCTTGTAGGTATAAGTTATAGCTTGATCAAGTGTGGGTTGTTATAACCAAGTAGATAATGTATTTGTGTACTAACGCAGCTATAACACATGGTATGATGACGTTTTGCTTTGATATAAGTCCAATCACACTTTTATTACATTGTAGTTGCTGTAAGTTCTGAGATATGTACTCGCAGATTCCGTACAGCTCTGAGTACGTGTAATTCCTGTAATAGCCATTGTCGTAGTGTCTCACGGCGATACTTGAGGGGCACCTAGCACAAGTCTGTACGAGAACATCATAGTATCCTCGCTTGTATTTCATCTGTTTGATTTGACCGACTCACACAATTTTTTAAATGTTACTACTTATGTTCTTGTACTTTACTGAATTCTCAAACTTTTATACACAGGTGTCAGCATAGTGATATTCAAGTAATATTTTATTGTGATATTAACTAAATAATCATTACAATCATGCTGTTTTAAATAATGTCCAGTACTTATGTACTTTTATATAATGTTTTTGTTTTGGTGAAAAATCCATCCATCCATCAATCAATTTTATTTGCCGTCAATTTGCCGTCACATCAGTGTTGCCAGATCAGATTTTTAAAAATCAGTAGACCAACGCTGAAAAATCCGTAGATAGTATCTACGGACATTTTTTAAAGCTACATTTTGACTATAGAGCTGTAATTGAAATTGTGAACTAAAACTTAAGTACACGATTTGACAGGTATTTTGACCATAGAGGTATCATAGGAAAATTCCTCATTCGATACGTATGTATGTAATATTATTGGAACTGCAATATATTCACATTTATAATAAATCTGTTAGGGCTTCCAAACAAATATACAAAATTTCATAGTATGTTTGTCCACGCAAACTAAAACCTAACTAAACCAACGCAATAGTTGTTTTCGTTGTACGCTAATCGTTATCATACAGTAAACTCCACGAATGATGAGCACAGATAGGCAGTAGTGGGAGCAGGTTCGCGCATGTACACTTTTGGCCAAATCACAGTAGCCAAATGACACGCGAGAATCCAATAAACAAGACCTAAAATCCGTTGATCTACGGACAAATCTGTAGGTCAGGCAACGCTGCGTCACGTCACTGTCATTTTAGGTAGAGTCAGTGCTGCCAACCCGTGTTACCGAAAAGGAGCTGCCAGTCCATTGAAAAAGCGCTATTTCGAGCTAAATACTGTTTAGACAAAAAATAAATGACAAAAAATAAATAGATGTTACGCGGACGCTCAGATTGTGGAATGAGCTCCCCGTCGTGGTTTTCCCAATGGAGTACAGCATGGGGTTCTTCAAAAAGGGTGTGAAGAGATTTCTGCAGGGTCGGCAACGCGCGAGTGACGCCCCTGGTGTTGCAAGCGTCCATAGGCTACGTTAACCGCTTACCATCAGGCGGGCCGTATGCTTGTTTGCTACCTAAGTAGTATAAAAATACACCCAATAAATTGAACTGACTACCATTTCGACGGTCCCTACTTATTGTATAATTGGTTTCAGACAATCGATACGCAACTACCCATATAAAATATTTAGTAAAATATAAAGTAGTTTACTGGAAATTAAAAACGTATAAGAGAACAACTATGTTAAAATCGAAGAATTCGTGTCGTAGATGCGGACATATCAGACTTGTCGTTTTGTACTGTGTCTTAAAATGCGCGCCACACGGTGTGAATGCGGCCATGTCAAAGGGGTACGAACATTTTTGTATGGGAGCTGGCATAGCCACCCGCCGTCATTTTGATTTTTTTTCAATGTCACGGTGCACGGTGTAAGTGGTATATTTGGGTAGAGAACAATTATACAAACAAAATATGTTAAGCAATATAGTGACCTAAAGTGTCACGTTTCCGGGATATTTGGAGGTAAAGATCGCCATATGAAAATTACGACAATCATTAAAAATGAACTTATTACGTGTTTATATGCATTAGATTGTATTCAAATAATAGTTCCCAGGTTGATTTAACTTTTTATTAGAATATAGCAAAACAAAGAGCACGAAAAAACAATATTCATTACTTAGTTACCTTCTAAACCGCATCGCAATATTCGCAATGAAACACAATGTTGTCAAGTAGCTCAGATCGTAGTGGTTAACTTGTTTTCCATGTCGCCGTTATTAACCAAAAATGACAATACTTGCCTTAAAATATCATGTTACCGAGATATTAGAATATCGATGTATATATAATATGAGACGAATGACAATAGTTTAAAGTTGATTAAGTACAATTTATGTTCTTGTTTTTATAAATAGTGGTCAAATAATATTGCATCGCGGTTTTAAAAATATATTAAAACACATAATAGAAGCAAGCCGTGACCTTAAACCTTTAAATAAAAGGTTTTTTAAAGGTACTTAGGTAGCAAACAAACATACGGCCCGCCTGATTGTAAGCGAAGAAAGCTCCTTTGAGACCGCATAGTTTGAAACTATTTTGGTTCCAATGTGTGAGGATGGTCTCCCCGTCAATGGTAAGACTTGCGATGGTAGAAGGTAGCCGTGGACATCAGGTTAAACAATTATACAGAACACTGTCCGTTGTACAAGCGGTAGAACACACATAAGGAGGCAAAGTCTCTCCTCAGATTGTGAGCTCGGGATCATGGACTATTCTAATA
The DNA here is from genome assembly GCA_951394255.1 of Polyploca ridens. NCBI lineage: Eukaryota > Metazoa > Arthropoda > Insecta > Lepidoptera > Drepanidae > Polyploca > Polyploca ridens. The sequence continues at coordinate 14,648,332 of OX596249.1, read as the reverse complement.
GCACGTCGCTGAACCGAGTCTAAAGGCCCAAACTGGTATCCAGGTAAGAGCAGTACTCCATATAAGGCTGGACTTGCGACTTGTAAAGTTGCAGCTTTGCCCCGATAAGAAGTACTGCTTCGCTCTGTTGAGCACTACGAGTTTTTTGGATGCTAGCTTAAGGCGGCCCTCTGTGGCCGGCGCAACTTCAACGCGAGCATAGTCTAAAAACTTGTTGTTTCATCCAATGTAATGTTTGACTGCGAATAAAGAGAGATAGCATCACAGCCGTCGGTTATCAGTTGGTAAATTCCGCTGATCACTCGCGGCCGCTTCGCTAGGCTAAGTTTTATGAATGCGAAATCATGACAAAATTTATTTACCACTTCGTTTTAATTTACGTTTATCTACAGTAATGTTATAAAGAGAAAGAGATTGATTTTATGTATGTTTGTAATGGATAAACTAGTTACATAATTTATAAAAAAAATATTTCACCTATAAAAGCAACATTATCATGTCCCGATACTTAAGGTCAAGTGGGTCAAGTGGGCGAAAGAGTAGTCTATACCGGCATGTCTAGACATGGTTTTTTTTCTTTTGATTACCATGCAATTTCAATTTCAACTCTTTTATCATTAAACTACTCGTAGTTGTAGTAGAGTTGAAAATCGACACCCTAGACCATATATTGGGCACTGTGATTACAAATTTCCCAATTTTGCAGTGTTTTTAATATTAACGTCTTCCTAAATAACCATGCTAACAATTCGTAGTCACAAATCTAACAACGAACATTGTTAATTTAGTCAAAAATAATGATATTTGATAGTCATGTTTTAGAAAAAAATATACCAGCGACTTTGACACATCATAGGTTAAAAAAAGTACTACACTAACCCCGGCAAGTAGTTTCTAAAGAAGACCCATTTATTCACAATTTCAAAACAGTACAATACTTAAAACTTTTTATTCCATAAAGCGAGAACTATAATTTTATAGCGCAGTTTACCTAGATTTTATATTGGTTTTCAGCAGCACACTTTTTCTTGTATGCAGCCCCAGTAAAATACATCTAGGGTATTTTGGTACGGAGAATGAGGAGGCCACGAAATTAAGCTAAGACACCCGCTATCCACCTTTCGGTATCATCAACATCATCATTAGCTATTAATGTACTGATAATCACAATGAAGTGATAGCCGGGACCAACGATTTTACGTGCCTTCCCAAAACTCGGAAGACGCTTGAGTTGAAATACCACTAGGACGTCACCAAATATGTGTTTAAATAATGTTTCCCGTACAGGAAAAGCTTAATACGCTGGGCAACCATCTTGTTAACTTACATACGGACAGACAGACGGACGGATGCTGCTTGTGGGGGTTGGTCTGCTTAAGTTTGCCATTTATTTATTTACTTATTAAATATAGATTCAGTCTACTTTGTAGTTTTGCGGCCGCGCCGGGGCACGCAATTGTTGTCAGTGCGATTAGAATGTAAATATTATCATGGACGAATAGATATTATGTAATGAATCTAAGCTTGTTTTGAAAAGAGTAATTGCTGAGTTTATTGCCGGCTCTTCTCAGCAAATGCAACCTTCCGAACCGGTATTAGAGTCAGACTTTTCATAAGTGCCTGCGAAGGTCTATTTGAATAAATGATTTTGTATTTTGAATTTTGATGGATAGCAGGAGTTATGCCTCCGTTATCCATCCGTCTATAATAAATAACTAATAATAAATAATTTCATAGCAAAGTTGAGTTCCTTACAATAATAATAATATTTTATTATTATTGTAAGGAACCCTCCGTGAGCGAGGCCGACTTTTCCGGTTTTTTTTAATAATTGATCTGGCTAGAATTAGCACTGGGGTGAGTGTTAATTCTAGCCAGATCAACTTACTCATGAATTAATAAGGTCAAATTGTTTGTCAAAGTCAGAAAGGTGGCGTTATTTATTTGACCATTAAATCAGTAGGATTAGTTAAATAGCGTTTATGAGTAAGGCCGATATTTTCTAGTTTAATCTTCAATGACGCTGTGATTTTATATTTTTAAGTTCTTAATTTATTGAATCATAAAAATATAAAGAATTGTTGATTGACTTCTAAAATCAATAATTTAATTGAAAATCCTTTTTAATTAACAAATATCTCCCTCAACCCTCTCCGTTATTTTAGTTTTCACCAACATGTCTTTTTTTTTATTGCAAAGTAATTGTCATAAGTCAGTTTGTAATGACCATGTATATAACAGATATGTCTACATCAGTGTATTTTATACATTCACGGATATGAATAACGATTTTTAAGGTAACTTTTTTGAAGATGGAAATATAATGCCATATTTTCTTTAATATTTTCTTTAATTCTTTCATAAATTTGTGTTATGTTATCTTCTACGTATAAACAGATATGTTAGACTTGACTGTTAAAGATTTATTTTCAAGGCGATGTAAAAGCAGTCATCTGTCAGTTTTTCAAAGAAAATCTGAAATATTTGGAAAGTACATACATAATATCATTATAAACTTTCTAAACTCGGTATAACATTACAACAACAAAAATATTACATTATTACATAGTATTATTACTAGATTGATTTGAATCTTTATTTCGCTCTCCTGTAAACCATGGTTTTTGACATGTCCGTTTATACGTAGGGACCGTCGATTTATTTAAAATATTTCGCATGAGTTTGCACGACTGAGATACAAAATATTTGGACTGTTTTACAAAAAACTTAAACCGACTTCAAAGTACACTAAGAAGTAATCAAATCCTGATCTGATGACAATGGGACCAAACGGGAAGTGTACCCTTTCAAATAAAAAAAGAATTTTCCAAATCGGTTAAAAAATGACGGCGTTACGAGGTAATAAACATAAAAAAATATATACATTCGAATTGAGAACCTCCTTCTTTTTTTTAAGTCGGTTAAAAATCAAAGTTATAAAGGGGACAGAACCTTTGTGGCATAGCTAGCCGCCGCCATTTTAGTTTTTTTTCAATGTCGCGGCGCACGATGTAACTAGTATATATGGGTAGAGGACACTTATACAAACAAAAAATGTTAATCAATATGGTGGCCTAAAGTGTCACGTTTCCGAGATATTTGGAGGTAAAGATCGCCATATGAGAATTATGACAGTCATTAAAGATTAACTTATTACGTGTTTATATGCATTCGATTGTATTCAAATAATAGTGCCAGGTTGATTTATCAGTTTTTTTGAATAGAGTAAAACTAGGAGCACGAAAAAAATATTTTTTATTACTTACCTACTAAACAGCATCGTAATATTCGCTATGAACCACAATGTTGTCAAACAAAAATGACAATACTTGTCCTAAAATCTATGTTACCAAGTTAATTGGAACTAAAAATCGCTAAGTAATGCTCCCTGGGCGCCAAAATTGCAATAGCGTCGTAAATAAATAATAAAAACCCGGTCCCGCAGCCGGCCCGACCTAATAAAACTTCCACCTAAATGAAAGTCCCGTCTTCGTGGAAGACTGCTTACGTGCACACAATGCCAAAAGGGACGATAGATCAGACCCGACGTATTACAGGCCTATTGCCATCCCCTCCCATTCTTTCCAATGTCATGTAGCGAGTGATCAACACGCAACTCTTGAGATAGCTAGAGGATCAGGATTTGTTGAGTGACCGACAATATGGCTTCCGCCATAGTCCCTTGGTTGTGATGTGTCTATGTATACACTAGAAGGTCACCAGCCGAGTGGTCACTTGCCATCGAGAGTCAAGGTGGCGAAGGCGTTCGATCGGGTCTGGCACCGGTTTCTTCGAACGAAGTTACCAGCATATGGGCTTCCCGAGGGACTATGCAAATGGGTCGCCAATTTTCTGTCCCGCAGATGCATAAGAGCTGAGAGATATAAATGCTGGGGTCCCGCAAGGGTCTGTACTGTCCCCAACACTGTTCCTGCTGCATATCAATGAAATGCTGTCTATTGACGGCATTCATTGTACAGAGGACGCGCATCGCCTGCGCCTGTGTTTACTACGTCAGCACCTTTTCAAAAGCCCATGCCTGAAAAGGAATCGAAGCGGGCTTGTGATGATGGTTTTGAAATAGTTCAAAGCAGGAAGCACCGTCAGAAAACGTATAAGAACCGATGCGGCACAGCTTCTGTGGAGCCCAAGCAAACCACCAAGGCGGAGGACATCGTGTAGTACATTCGCCAAAGAATCAAGTACTCGCTGAGGGTCGCTGTTAGAATCGAGCCGCAACGACAACTTCAAGGCGTTCGTGGTGCGAGTATCAACATGTTTTCTGCACCTCGTCATGGAAGAGGACTTTTGGCCGTAGAACGTGGTGTTCCGTCACTTTCGCGGACAAGTGCCACATGATCGCACGAAGACATAGTGCAGTGCAGTAGTGTAACATAGGCTTAAGTATTTTATACTAACAAAAATGTTTTATTATAATATTTATGTTAGTTTGTAAGGTATTTATCTAAGGGCCACAGTAGCCTGATAATAAAGATTTATTATTATTATTGCGAATATTCCTCGTTTCGTGGTGGAGGAAAGCCGCGAACGTCTTGTGTCTGAAATCGAGAGCTCACTAACTAGTGTCTCCGATTACGGTCGACTAAACCTAGTCCATTTCAACCCCAAAATCTGCGCGTTCACCGCTAATTTTTAAAACCGTGATGCAATATTATTTGACCAAAAACAAGAATATTGCTTAAAAACAAAATCATAAATTGTACTTAATCAACTATTGTCATTCGTCTCATATTATATATACATCGATATTACAATATCTCGGTAACATGATATTTTAAGACAAGTATTGTCATTTTTGGTTAATAACGGCGCCATGGAAAACAAGTTAACCACTACGATCCGAGCTACTTGACAACATTGTGTTTCATTGCGAATATTGCGATGCGGTTTAGTAGGTAACCAATTGATGAATATTGTTTTTTCGTGCTCCTTGTTTACTATATACTAATTAATAGTTAAATCAACCTGGGAACTATTATTTGAATACAATCTAATGCATATAAACACGTAATTAGTTCATTTTTAATGATTGTCGTAATTCTCATATGGCGATCTTTACCTCCAAATATCTCGGAAACGCGGTGACACTTTAGGTCACCATATTGATTAACATTTTTTGTTTGTATAAGTGTCCTCTACCCAAATATACCACTTACACCGTGCGCCGCGACATTGAAAAAAATCAAAATGGCGGCGGGTGGCTATGCCAGCTCCCATACAAAAATGTTCGTACCCCTTTTTATTTATGACTAGTTGCGCCTCGCGGTTTCACCCGCGTACCCAAGGGATATCCTACCCTACCTTACCGTTAAGTTTTCTTCAATGTTCTGATTTTACGCAACTTTCTCGATTTTTCCGTAAGAACCTTCTCCAGAGTATTAGAAAACTGAAAAAAAAAGATGAATGAAATCGGTAGAGCCGTTCTCAAGTTATACCTAGGGAAATAGGGATCCATTTTTATATATAGAGAATTTCAAAAAAGCTAGGTTAGTTATAATTGTAATTTCATCATCAACTGATTCTTGGACTTTTTCACTAACCTGTGATACGATTACGTTTGTTCCAAACGTAGAAGTCGAACTGAGGCAGTTTTCAAACTTTTCAAAATAAATTTGGATTGTAGAAAAAGCACTAGATTTAGTGCTAGGCGCAAATTTTTATTTGATTTTCAAAAAAGGTAAGTTAGTTAATTGTAATGTCATCATCATCTAAATCATGGACTTCTTCACTAACATTTGATACGATTACGTTTGTTCCAAACGTAGTAGATAGTCGGACTGAGGCAGTTTTCAAACTCTTCAAGATTTTGGACTGTTGAAAGCGCTAGATCTAGCGCCGAAAGCTCTAAGTTGGCAGCACTGAGTAGGGTAGACGACAGCTGACTTTTTGGCGGGTACTTGCAGAATGACGTTATATTTTCATTTTTATTTTCATAAAGGGGTTAGAACCTTTGTGGCATAGCTAGCCGCCGCCATTTTAGTTTTTTTTCAATGTGGCGGCGCACGATGAAACTGGTATATATGGGTAGAGGACACTTATACAAACAAAAAATGTTAATCAATATGGTGGCCTAAAGTGTCACGTTTCCGACATATTTGGAGGTAAAGATCGCCATATGAGAATTACGACAATCATAAAAAATTAACTTATTACGTGTTTATATGCATTCGATTGTATTCAAATAATAATTCTCTGGTTGATTTATAATTTTTTTAGAAGAGAGTTAAACTAGAAGCATGAAAAACAATATTTTTAATTACTTACCTACTAAACAGCATCGTAATATTCGCTATGAACCACAATGTTGTCAAAGTAGATCGGATCGTGACTTGTTTTCCATCTTGTCATTATTATACAAACAACAATGACAATACTTGTCCTAAAATCTTATGTTACCAAGTTAATTGGAACTGAAGATCGCTAAGTAATGCTCCCTGGGCGCCAACATTGCAATAGCGACGTAATAGTACATAATGATACAAGTGTGCAAAGTTGGTTATTAATACTCGAGGCGTATTAAGCGCGTAAGCCGTAGGCGAACGCAATAAGTGAGCCGAGAGTGTAATAATCAATGCACACGCGTGTCATACGACCTTTTTCAACACACTTGCGAGGAAAAAACAGACTTGTGTTTGTTTTAAGTAGATTTTTTGATAATAATCAAATCAACACAATGAGAACGTTAACAAATATGACACACAAGGTTTTTTTTGCAGTGAGGTACAAACAAAACTTATCATAATCGGGATTATACCTTCATAAAACTGAGCGGTAATGTAAAGTAAAAAGCAAAAATGGGTAAGAAGCTGCATTAAGATACTAAAAGCAGTGCAATAAATGTTACTTTACGAGCGAGTGTGTTGAAAATAAATAAAAAAAAACCCGGTCCGCGGCCTGCCCGACCCGACCTAATAAAACTTCCACCTAAATGAAAGTCCCGTCTTCGTCGAAGACTACTCACGTGCACACAATGCCCAAAAGGGGCGATATATCAGACCCGATGAATTACAGGCATATTGCCATCACCTCTCATTCTCTCCAATGTCATGGAGCGAGTGATCAACACGCAGCTCTTGAGATACCTAGAGGATCACGATTTGTTGAGTGACCGACAAAATGGCTTCCACCATAGTCCCTTGGCTGGTGACCTTCTAGTGTATCTCTATGTGATGTGTCTATGTATACACTAGAAGGTCACCAGCCGAGTGGTCACTCGCCATCGAGAGTCAAGGTGGCGAAGGCGTTCGATCGGGTCTGGCACTGGGGTCGTCTAACAAAGTTACCAGCATATGGGTTTCCCGAGGGACTTTGCAAATGGATCGCCAATTTTTTGTCCAGCAGATGCATACAAGCTGAGAGACATAAATGCTGGCGTCCCGCAAGGGTCTGTACTGTCCCAAACACTGTTCCTGCTGCATATCAATGAAATGCTGTCTATTGACGGCATTCATTGTACAGAGGACGCTCATTGCCAATATTCCTCGTTTCGTGGTGGAGGAAAGCCGCGAACGGCTTGTGTCTGAAATTGAGAGCACACTAACTAGTATCTCCGATTACGGTCGACTAAACCTAGTCCATTTCAACCCCACTAAGTCTCAAGTCTGCGCGTTCACTCCATTTGCTGTGACTTCACAATTCCAGAACAGGAACATCAGTGAAAGTATCGGGATCCTCGGCATAGATATTTCTGACGACGTCAATAGGCCGTCTAGAAGACAAGGTTAAGCTCGCATCCAAAAAACTCGAAGTGCTCAACAGAGCGACGCAGTACTTCACATCGGGGCAAAGGCTGTAACTTTACAAGTCGCAAGTCCGGCCTTATATGGAGTACTGCTCTTTCCTGGATACCAGTTTGGGCCTTTAGACTCGGTTCAGCGACGTGCTATTAGAATTGTCGACGATCCCGAGCTCACAAGCGGCTTAGGGCCCCTCAATCTGAGGAGAGATTTTGCCTGCTTATGTGTGTTCTACCGCTTGTACAACGGACAGTGTTCTGTAGAATTGTTTAACCTGATGCCCACGGCTACCTTCTACCATCGCAAGTCTCGCCATTGACGGGGAGTCCATCCTCACACATTGGAACCAAAATAGTTTAAAACTATGCGGTCTCAAAGGAGCTTTCTTCCGCGGACGATTAGACTATGGAATGAGCTCCCGCTGTGGTTTTCCCAACGGAGTACAGCGTGGGGTTCCTTAATAAAGGTGTGAAGAGATTTCTGTAGGGTCCGTAACGCGCGAGTGATACCCCTGGTGTTGCAAGCGTCCATAGTCTACGGTAACCGCTTACAATCAGGCGGGCCGTATATATGTTTGTTTGCTACCTATGTAGTTTAAAAAAAATCCTTTTATTTAAAGGTCACGGCTTGTTTTTATTATGTGTATTATTTTATTTTTAAAACCGTGATGCAATATTATTTGACCACAGTTTATTGCTTAAAAACAAGAACATAAATTGTACTTAATCGACTTTAAACTATTGTCATTCTTCTCATATTATTTAAAAATCGATATTCCAAAATCTCGGTAACATTATATTTTAAGACAAGTATTGTCATTTTTGTTTAATAACGGAGACATGGAAAACAAGTTAACCACTACGATCCGAGCTACTTGACAACATTGTGTTTCATTGCGAATATAGCGATGCGGTTTAGTAGGTAACCAATTAATGAATATTGTTTTTTCGAGCTATTTGTTTTGCTATATTCTAATAAAAAGTTAAATCAACCTGGGAACTATTATTTGAATACAATCTAATGCTTATAAACACGTAATAAGTTAATTTTTAATGATTGTCGTTATTCTCATATGGCGATCTTTACCTCCAAATATCTCGGAAACGTGACACTTTAGGTCACCATATTGCTGAACATTTTTTGTTTGTATAAGTGTCCCCTACCCAAATATACCACTTACACCGTGCGCCGCCACATTGAAAAAAAATCAAAATGGCGGCGGGTGGCTATGCCAGCTCCCATACAAAAATGTTCGTACCCCTTTGAGTTTTATTGCATATTATCGGTGGTATTTTATCCAATAAAGATCAATTCATGTGCACCAGTGAAGTGAAATGAAATGAATATGTGTATCGTGACTTTACAAGTTGTCTCAAAAAGTCCGTGATAAGTTTTAGTACAATGACCACCATTTTAATAAAACGTGACTGGACGGTGACTGATCATGCGGACTATGTGAAAGTGATATTATAAATAAAATGTATGCGACTGAAGGACTTTGTATCCATAGTCAAATATCAGCGATAATATGGAATAAAACTCTAAATATACGAATTTATGAAAATTAAAATGACGTCACTCTGAGAGTTCTGGCCAAAAAGTCCTCTGCAGTGTCAGCTGCTCAGTGCTGCCAACTCTTCTAACCAAACTTCTAACTGAAACGGAGCTGGAACAGTGTTCGGAACCGTACGATAATTATCGTACATTTACGATAATTTCATAACTACGTACGATGTACGATGGTACACGCCTATCGTACGCAGATTGTACGATAATTTCCATTCTGATGAAAAATTTGATAATTACACAGATAGCCAATAGCCCAATAACAATTACATTTGTATTTTAGTGTCAGCACCATCTATTGGCTCATTTCTTTCTTAGAAACATATTAGGAACGCATGCTGTTGCTTCATGGCGCAATCTTGCTACTGTCTTCCAATCATCGATCGATATCAATATCTTCGTTCGATGTGGTGGAGTGTTGGCAGTTATTGTCTTTTCGAATGTGTATATAAAATATTAAGTTTCGTTAATATTTGTGTATTCTGTTCTCGCAAATATAGAATCTATTCAGTAAAACTTTTAAAAAATATGCTTGTTTTCATGTGTCCCTATCCTTTAACATTATTTTCTTCTTTATTATTTCGAGATGTTGGCGCTTTTTTTTCCATTTAAAAAACACAAGTTTACAAGATTTAAACTATAAAGTATTTGCAACATATTATTGTCACGTTTCATATGATTTTTTAAAGTATTTTATCCATTTTCCTGATGGATACGATAATTTTGATCCATATACGAGCATATACGAAAATTTTACGGCCCTGGTACGATAGCTGCCTGGCTTCAGGTTGTGAACACTGAGCTGGAAGTCCTTTGAAAAGGCGCTAGATAGAGCTAAATACTGTTTAAACGACGTAAAAATGACTCAATTTTCAAAATGAAACTTAACACCCAATAAATTGAACTGATAAACATGCATTTATTTATAATATTTGGAATGAGACAGCCAAACTTAAAAAAAAATGTGCTTGCTCATCATCTGATTCTTGGACTACTTCACCAACCTATACCACTACGTTTGCTCTGCTTCAAACGTAGTTATAGTCGGACTATATCAGTTTTCGACATTCGTGGAAAAAGCGCTAGATTTAACACTAGGTGCTACAGCGTACTGTACACGTCCTCTACTACTACGAACACTCACCCGGAACAGGCCGTAGATGACATGTCTGTCACCCATCGTGTGAAACTGTAGCGCATATTTCCTACCAACTACCTAAGCCGACACTTGAACCTCCCTCGATATGAGCTCGTAGCCTCCTCGCTAGCTGAAAGCTTGCACTCAGGTGACCATGAAAAGATCATCTAGGCTAGCCTACAATAAATATTATATGTCTGTGGCCTACAGATATTATTAATATGGAAAAACGATTCATAAAGAACCTCTGTTACATACACATAATAAAAAATTTCACTGCTCTAGCTCGATTTATAAGTACCCTAGATTTATGATCTATCAGTCAGTCTGTTATATCCTAAAAGACTATTTCAGTCTTCCATTCGAAATGAAGCAGTCGATCGGTAGCACGATTACGGTTCATAAAAGTTGCATAAATATCACAGCATCAGCTTAACATGAATGAAATAATATCCTACCTAAACGAACACGATCGGAACTGTCTGAATAAAGGGGACTATTTTGACTAGGGCCGTTTTTAACCTATTGGAGGCCCTGGGCATATAATGGGGCCCCTTATGATTCCGTCAATAGGTATGATTCCTAGGTAAAAAAAAATCTATTTGGTCCGTCAGTTAATTATCAAAAATATTGGACACGTATTTTTTGCTTCACCAAATCATCAAAAAATTAAAAAGATAAAGCGAGTCAAAGTTCGGCTCGCGACGTCACTTTAGAGTAAAAAGTGTACTCTAACACGCGGAACTTCAACACATTCGTATTTTATAGTTTAATTGGCAAAAGAAAAAATCAATGTGTCATATTTTTTGAAAATTAAAAGACGGACTAAATAGTTTTTTTAGTCATCTAGCCCATTCTAGATTTATCTAACTGTTTTATTTCTTCACAATCATATTCAATGGATACGTAATTACATAGAATTAGGGGGCCCCCATCGATTTCGGGGCCCTGGGCACTTGCCCAGAGTGCCCAGTGGGAAAGAGGGGCCTGATTTTGACGACGGTGCGATGCTGGTACGTGCCGACACGAACGGTAGTCTAGTGTCTGTAGATGTGAACGAACTTCAAGACCTACGAGGATTTCTTTTTCATTTATCCAAGTAACTACCTTCCGAGAACCGCGATTCTATGGATTTAAAGTACACTATGTTCTATTCCAGTGGCGGATCCAGCATTACCGTTTGGGAGGGGGGGAGCTGAGGAGCTTGATCCAACAGTGGGTGGCCTTTAAGCTAGGATCTAAACTATATTTAATGAATATTACCGAAAAATAGGGAAGGTTTATTTGGTAATATTAATTAAATATAGTTACTTTAGATCCTGGCAAAAGCGGATCCAAGGGGGGGGGGGAGGTTTATTTTGTTAACAATGTTATTTTTGTATGTACGTGATTGTATCATAACTACCTAACTACGAGTAAATGGGAAACTAGGCAATTATTCCTTTACAGATGGACTTCGTAGGAGAGCTGCCAACAGCTGCCAACAAACATTGGCGGTTAGGTAGTTTTTTGAACGTCTTGAATGTGTCCAGGTTATTGTGTAACAGCGCTACGAGTGTCTACGACACGCCTTGGTTGCAACAAATACTATAGGATTTACATAATGGATAGGCTGGGCTAGCTCGGTTGTAGTTGAATAGTAGTTTTAGCTTTGCGAACTTGCGGTTTTTTAACTGTGTATATGCCTGTGTTTGTCTGCACTCTCGCCATGGTAAGTGATGACGTGGCCGAAGGTGGTGCACACACAAAGCTACAAGGAACTGGCTCTCAAGTGCAGCTGTCGGAATACACCGATAGGTGCTTGGCAATAGATTATGAACTATAGGGTGGTAGCCAGCCAGGCAGGTACTACAAAGTACCTTACCACCGTGCTATGGTTTACTGACGACAATTTCCTTCACATAAAAAAAACATTTGCGAAGAAAAAAAAATACATCTGTAATGAGGTTGGGTTGTAATATTTAAAACTATTCTAATTTTCAAATCATTAATCTTAATTGCATTAGTGGTTGCTGAAATATACTCCTGTGACAGACAGACAGACGGACGGAGGGGCGCCATATGGGTTCCTTTTTACCTTTTTTGGTTAGGAACCCTAAAAATTCAGTAATGGTGTACCAAATGATTGCATTTTTATGTTTAGAATTGGAGCGATAATTATGTAATAAATAAAGATTGTATTTAAAATTACAGTTGAAAAAAAAATAAAAAAACACGCTTTAAAAAGCCCTGCACTAAAAAGTGTTAAATAATTATAAAATTGAACCTAAATATATTCTCTGTCTATCCCGTAAGGGCCTAAATGTAAGCAATTTTTGTAATTAAGTTCAATATTTGAATGAAAAGTGTGTGGCGCTTTTCATTTTGTAATTTACGATATTTCTTCATGATAATGATAATGCTTAGAAATTCTATTGGGTTACAAGGAAAAGCGCCCAACAAGCCCAAACACGGCTAGGAAACGTTGCTCCGTTATGGAGTTCCAGTGCCTACCTTCCGGATCCATCATCAGATCAGCTCGATGGTACCAAATTATTGTATTGTCATCGGTACTTCAAAAGTGTGCAAAATTTCAGTTTGATCTGACGTTACAGTCATGGCCAAAATCAAAAAAAATTCGTCAAAGGAAGGCCGAAACCCTCGGTACGCGAGTCAGACTCAGTCTCACACTCGGCCGGTTTTATAATTCAAAAAGTTACTTATGTAACATTCAGTGTTCCTCACATTGTTACATATCTTCACTCTATAGTCTAGTCTAGTAATAATAGTCTAGTCTAAACACAGACATAAATCTAAATAGATAACGCAAGTCCCTCCATCCGTATGAAAACCAAGAGTGTCACATTTTTGTACAAGATTGATTTAGTTAGGTTGCCATTAGGTTTTTAACGTGAAAATGAAGCTATCCTATTTGTCAGCTAAACATATCCCTCGCTACTCATCTCTGGTGGAAATGCAGCCTTATGCGAGTTCCCTGTCCGCGAGAAACAGTTTCAAATGCTCTTCGCATTGCTCTTCTGCCCTGCCCTTTTGGCACAGATTTTAACACGCGAAGTAAATACACTCGCGTCATCTATCTAGATGTATATCTGTGAGTCTAGATAATATTCGAATGAAAATAACGTATCTCTTGGAAAATTATTTATAAGCAAAGGAGTACTTTATTATACAGACATTTATGAATGCATAAGTTTGTGTGAATTTAAATCCCTTTGTTATTAAAACCTCATTGAATATTTACCTATCCAATTTAGTGATATCCAAGATAATGGTGTGAATTTTTCCAAACGTGCAGCTTTGAAATTGAAACTTTAAATTTTAAATGTTTATAGTCATGTCTCTGTAGAAATGGTAAGTACTGTCGAAATATGATTTTATTAAAAAATCCTTAGTTGTAGTTCATAGATAATTTGAGCATACATTGATTGTATTAAAACATTATAATATAGGTATATTATTATGTAATTGTTATGTACTTTTATGTATTTTCGCCAAGTTCAGCATCAGAGATGAGATCCAGGATCATGGGATAACCGAGCGCTAAGCTTCTGCGGCGGAACTGACCTAAAACGTGTTCGGCAAATGTACGGGCCCAATCAATTAGGGGCGGTCAGCGATCCGCCGGAAAAGAGGGCAGCCAGCGCGCGCGCTCTCCAAGGAAACTCGGAAAATGGAGGCGGGGGCGCGGCGGTGGTGGCGGCGGCGGCGGCGGCGTGCGGGGGGAGGGTCGGGAGGGTGCGTGTCCGAGAGGCGCGAGCGGGCATCGATCGTGCGGGGCGGCGCTCAGTCCGCCGGGGCGGCCGGCGAGAGCGCGCGTGTGATGCGCTGTCGCTAACATGGCCGGCGCTCGGGCGCTCGTGGCCGCCTGCTGGTGCTGGTGGTGGCTGACCACCGCAGCCGGTGAGTACCCGCACACCCTTACATCCGCACCGACCGACTATCGCGACACCATCGCACGAACAGCTGATCCGCTCCCCGTGACCTCCGGAACGGCTGATTTCACCGACTCTTGACTTTTCACAATTTTCCCCCGGTCTTACGTGTGTTACGTGATTTTTTTCGTAGCATTGACAAGAAACGAACGCGATGCGTGTGTGCTTTCTAAGTTCACCCTTCGTTATTTAGGTGGTGGAGCGTAATGACACCGAGGGTTGTAATGTTTGTATTAATTGTATTATTTGAATCGATCTATGTATATCTCGTGTGTTTAATTTTGCGGAGAGTATTGTAGAATTTGGCGATTTTATTAATATTTTTTGCGGTAGACCGTCGATGCAGAGATTGGTGTGTCTTAAAAGTGTTTTTGAATATATTGGTTTTGTCAGAATTTTAGTAAAATACATGTGTGAATATAAGGGGTAAGTAAACGTGACGTGTGTAAAAGATGCGGCACCGCATGCAGATCGGTCGGGGTTGTCACCAACCGGCACTATTGAGCATGAGCAGGCCTCAGGTCGTCCTTGCCTCGACCACACTATACAAACGTTGATATTACGTAATGCGGCGGCGGCTAAAGTGACACATCTGCGTAAATATTGATCATAATCACGCCACTGTGGGCCGAGGAAGTCAGGATTACATGCAGGCGTGCATCCTCACACCCGTGTAGTACTCGCAACACCTGCCACCGGGATGTCGCTCGCGCAACGCCGTCACATGGCCGCATACCTACACACACTCGCTGTACTTCTTAGCTTTGGTATTTTGCGTGAAAATGTAATCTATACTAATATAGTAAGTTAAAACTGAAGTTTGAACGTTTTAGGGTCAATTTAACGTTGAATTTATTTACTTCACTCAAAAGACTTCAACGCGTTACAGTTTCAAATTGAGGTCCAATTTACGGGATGATAGTTGTACCGTTTTAAATTTCGGCATATATTTTAAAGTTAAATTTATTAATCATACGTCAAATTGATCCAAGACTTTATCGTACCGGGAGATCAGTCTGGCTTCGACGTAGGAAAACGATGTAATTTCCTTTTGACATGTATCAGGGTAACTAGAATGACCTGAGTTAACTTTTCACCATTGCGCAATTTTCACACCCCTTTCATCAGATTTGACATTAAGATTATTTTCTTCATAAAAATGTGAACATTCTTTTGAATTTTTATAACTCCTAAGTGAAGATCTATCAAGACGCAATTATAAACTAAATTAATCAAACATAATTCTCTAAAATTCCTAAAAATAACTTAATTAGCTTCTTAAGGCCGGGTCTAAGCTCAAATCTCAAAAATGGGTTTCTTTGAGAGTCGAGTATGACGTAACGCAATGAAATACCTAACGAAAAAAAATACTGTGGATAGAAGAGGGTTTTGAGAAAAATGTTAACCGAATAGAATATTAAAAAGTGCTTTGATATTCCCAATAAAAAAATCCTAAGTTACGTCTAAAAAAATCTTTCGCGTCGAAATTCTCCGTATTTTCAGCGATGACGACAATTTTATTTTTAAGAATATATAAGATACAGAATTATATTAGAATGTTATCCGGACACTTATTCAATTTAATGCGTATATTCTGTATAATCTAAAGAAAACCCGTAAATAACAGTCCATTTCATAGAGTCGACACATTTATGATTTACCATTTTCAACCCTATTCCAGTGAAGAACGAGTCCTGTCAAAATCGTAGTCAGTCCGCGCCTTAAGAGAGATAATTACTTTTGGTAATGAAACAAATAAATAGGAATGATCCATAATAGGGATGATTCCTAGGTAAAAAAATAATAATTCTAATAAGTCCGTCAGTTAGATTATCAAAAAATATTGGACACGTTTTTTTTTTTACCAAATCTTAAAAAAAATTACAAAGGTAAAGCGAGTCAAAGTTCGGGAATGGGGGCTCGTGACGTCACTTTAGAGTAAAAAGTGTACTCTAAAGTGACGTCACGCGGAACTTCAACACATGATGTCTTCGTTTTTTTGTTTAATTGACAAAAGAAAAATACTTGTTTTATATTTTTTGATTATGTAAAAGGCGAACTAAATAGATTTTTTTAGTCATCTAGCCTATTATTGTAGTGAAATTAATTAACTGAATAATCAAAAACGTCGATTTTAATAATTGGCTCTACTTTATATTCATCAAAGCATTGTTATTAGGTGTACTTTTACGTGTAACTATTGTTACTTTATTTAAGAACCCTAATAGTTTAAAGGTGATAGAATCATTATAAAATCGTAACTTTAGCTTCGTTACACTTGTATTCTGAATTTAATAATGTTTTTCAAAAAATTCACCAAAAATATTATGACCCCAAAAATTAAGACCTAATTTATTGAAATTATTCTTTATTTAGCATATTTATTTCTTTTGCGGAAAACTGAGAAGAATGTAGAAAAGTCATTTGAATTTCCTAAATATTATCATATTTAGTAGCGCATCACGTCAGGCATTACATGCATTTTATTGGTAGTTAAGATGTAATTTGTTTTTAGAATAGGTACCTACATATAGGTAGGATAAGTACCTAATACCGCCTTACGTAAGGTTCCAAAAGGCTCATTGAATTTTTATCGTCTTGCCTTCGCCTTGCGCCCGTCGCATTCAATTTTAATATTCCATTGCCTGCCTCAGCCGAATAAAGTGGCTATTCCGCCCAAAATTCACTTTGTAGAGGGGAAGATAAAAGAAAACCTCGGCTTTAGTTTCTGGTCTACTTCTACCTCCTCGTATTTTCTTAACTTATCAAATAACTACAGTAATTATTCACATAAGAAGTATACAAATGTAATAATAATGATGTAAAAGAAACTTATAATATTGATGCTAAAGAAAAATAATAATTATGCATCGAATGGAAATGCCATGGAATTTGGCCCGAGCATGAAATGTTTAAAAGAGGTGTTTTCAACGATACAGGAGCCTCTTTATTGTTTATTGTAAACATTTTCAGTATCACAAAAAAAAAAAATCTTACCGAAATTTGAATAATTGAAAAAAATGAGACTTTTTGGCGGGAACTTGTAGAGAGACGTTGTGTTTTCATTTTTATTTTCATAAATTCGTGTATTTTGAGTTTTATTGCTTATTATCGGTGGTATTTTATCCAATAAACATCAATCATGTGCACCAGTGAAGTGAAATGAAATGAATTATGTGTATCGTGTCTTTTCAAGTTGTCTCAAGAAGTCCGTGAAAAGTGTTAGTACAATGACCACCATTGTACTAAAACATGACTATTATGGACGGTGACTGACTGAGGACTATGTGAAAGTGATTCATTGTGACTAGAACTTATAATATTACTTGAAATTGGCAAAATACACAAGCCGTGTGACGCCATTGAAGAAAAAAAAAAAAAAAAAAAAAATTGAAAAAAATAGGCTTTCTTTTTTTATTGCTTCCTATTTACTTACAGACTAATCTAGACATATAAAAACTAAACAGATAAAAACATAAAAAATAATTTGACACTGGCAGGTTGTATTACTATTTTGACAGCAGAGTAGGTACAGTTCAAAGAAATAATAAATTCTAGAATGCAGAAATCTAGTAGGCTCTGAGGAGGCTTCGGTTTTTTGTTTTTCTTAATTAATTGTAATTTTCTCTTGTAGGAGATATAAATTCGCAAGATGTTGTTTAATTATCATGCAGCAATATAACAATCGGCCGTGGTTTAATAAACATGCGTATCTTATCATGTAAATCTGTTTGAAGAGAATAATCCATTAGTTGATAGCGGCATTGTATCGCGGAGCCAACATGTAAAACTGGTAACTATCATAATATTACGAGTAGTTATATACTTTTGTATGCATTATTCATTTTTATTAAATTTGAATCTAATTTATTTTAAAAGAAATTATTTATACATATATTTTTATATTGCATGAATGACGTGCAAAGTAAACCGATGTAGATAGGTATTTAGGTATATACCTATCGGCCAGATGTAAAATAATTAATTAAAATGTGATTTGAATCACTGATATGGCTTCGATTAAAAGAAATTACAATACAACTGGGAAAAGTACCAAATAGAACAAATAATGAAATGGTAGCCGTCGGACGATAACGTACCCAAAATGCTGGCGGCAGCACCACTGCTGATTCTCTGACCGACCAAGCGTTTCAATATTTTACGATAAAGATGCGCTTGGCCCCCACGGACCCAGAGTTTGAACCCCAAATGGCATGCCAGTCTTGCAGCCGGCCCACCAGCAAAACCCTAGTTGCGTCAGTTGCGTCGTCGGCTGGAGTCATCATCATCATCAGCCAATAATGTCCCACTGCTGAGCACAGGGCTCCTTTCACAAATTAAGGTAAAAGGGAATGGGCAGATACTCCACCACGCGTGCCCACTGCGGACCGGTGGAGGCAGGCTTAACGACTATCACATTTAAGTGATATTCGGGACCAACGGCTTTACGTGCCTTCCGAAGCACGGAAGGAACCCATTCAGGCACCGGCCACGACGGTGCTAGCTTAATTTTGCCGATTGATTAAGGATGGCTAATCATACTACACCACGAATTCTTCGGCTCGCTTTCAGCTGGAGTAAACGTCTTATATTATCTCTATTTGCTTTGCAAAAAACCTTGGCAGCAACGCGGATCGCCGCGCCCGCGCCGCCCGCCTGCGGCCTAGGGCTAGGACCACCGTTGGGCACAAACAGTTTTGTGCCCAACGGTGGTCATTCAGAAATCCTCCGGATATCATTGTTAGAATTACTTACTTATAAACATCAAGGTACTAATCCTTTCGTGAATTTGGGTTTTACACATTTTATCGGCAGGTTTTATTTTATTTTGGAAGCACGTAGGTATATCATTATATTAATACGTGAAGATCAAACTTTTGATCCCCTTTTTAGACTATTGCGCGCACGTACGAGTGTATGTGATTTAGGATAGTAAAGAGTTTATATGGAGAAGAAGTGCAGAAAGGTAACATTTTGCATTAGAAATACATTATTTTAATTAAAAAACATTACACACACTAATCATGCATTTTACATACACACACATATATACTCTATCAAAATGAGACTCTTTCAAATTTATTTTGCCTTAATCATGCCTTAATATTATTTGTCTATGGTCTTAGTGAATATGAAACGTAGTATGTAACCTTTTTAGGCATATTGCGAGTATGGTGGATTGTGAGATTTGGCATAGCTAAAATTTATTATTTATTCGAACTAAATAAAAATATAGTCGAATTTCGACTCATGGGCGAACTCTAGTAAATTTTTTAAGCATTATTTTTTTAGTTGAGAACTTGATAAGGATAATGTTTAAACAGGTCAAGTTTATCAAACTTATTAGGTAAATCATGGGCAAATCCAACAATTGATTACCTAATTAGGGGCGTAATGTACCTAAATTAGGAAGAAAACGGGATTATAGAAGCCTAAGCTATCGAGAGAAGCTTTGATTATTTATATAATCTTAAATAATAATAATATAAAATAATCGAAAGACGGAAAATTTACTGGAAACCATTTAGTTTTCCATTATGGTAAACGAAATTAATTTTCCAAATCAGGCACTTCGTAAGATGAAATTAAATAAATAACTATCTTGGATTTATTTAAATTCTAGCTATCCAAATTAAATTCATGGAATTTTACGGCTTTATACATGGAACACACATACACATACACTATAGAGAAGACTTTGTTACCCATTTTAGGGATCCGTAGTCAACAAGGAATTATAGTTTTGCCAAGTCCATCCGTCTGTCAGTCGGTTTGACTGCGGCTGCGGCTTCGCTCAGAGACTCTTAGTACTAGAAAGCTGTAATTTGGCATGGGTTTACTACATATTAATTACACCAAAAAATAGAAAAAAATAAAATCTTAAAAAAAAAATTGGATACCTCCCTCCGTCTTTCCCGTGTTGTAATGTGTATGTAGGTAGGTGGTTCGATATTGCGGATGTGTTAAAACCATAGACTTGAAATTTCGCTACGCTTACACAAATTCTTTCATTAAAACTACAGAGATCGAGTTAAAACCATTTTTAGATTCAGGAATCCGTTGCGAAATATAAAGGGCTTAAAGGGCAATTTTTTATTAGGGTTTTATTGACTCTAATAAAAAATTGCCTCCTCTTATTTGTAAGAAAATGATGATTCAGTCATTATTTATACTTTATTCTAATGAAGAAAGCGATGATGGGTTCTTAAATGATATAAAAAACTAAAATCCCACCAAAAACATTTCATGTAAAATTGGTTGTCAAGAATCACAAGCTTTTTACTGTAAATATGTATCAAATCTCATGAAGAGCCAAGCCCTTAACTCTACAAGCCCTAGGCTAGCTCTACTAACCCTACATGTCGGTTAAAAAGTATAGCTTGGCTGTTTCATTGAACAATTGCATGAGCATGGCACTACACCAAGGACCTTTCCCAAAAAATTACAGTTTAAAAAAACTAAAAAAACACGCTTTAAAGAGCCCTGCACTAAAAAGTGTTAAATAATTATAAAATTGAACCTAAATATATTCTCTGTCTATCCCGTAAGGGCCTAAATGTAAGCAATTTTTGTAATTAAGTTCAATATTTGAATGAAAAGTGTGTGGCGCTACATAGATATACTATACATACATAGATACATACAGGTGAAGCTAATAAAAGCGTGTTAAAAAAATGGACTATTCTCTCTGAGCTATTCTCAACGAAAATCCACTGGTGGAATTCGGTCCTCACATTTTGCATAATCAACTACTGCACTATTCAGTTGGTAAAAAATTATTCTAGAGCGTTTAGATTTAGTGGAAGCGTATTTTTGTCGAAAGGTAAATCAATGTTTTATCTTCCCGATTATACATTTTATTTGATTTGATTTGATTTTTTAAGTTAAGTAGCATGCTAATAATACAATTTAAAGAAAATGTAATGTTTTTTAGGTATATTAGCATATAAACTAATATTGAATCATCTATAAATGTAAATGTTAGCTAACAAGGTAAGCATAGGTACCAAAACTGCTGATATTGTTTCCAGTCAAACATTTTCCTGGAATGCTCTCGGCGTGGGAACGTTTGGTTGAAACAAAATAAATATACAAATACAATAACTCGGTACCGGTCGCTATCGATCTATTGACAGTGGACACGCGCTATATACTTCATAAAGTTGACCAAATAGTGTGCCCTATGATTATAGATATAAGGTGCCTCATATTGAAATTGTATTACACAAGGTATTAATTGGCTTTCTCTATGCAGGTCTACTAAATTTGACTAGAGCTTCATTTTATTAGCATAATTTACTTTTCCCATAAACTATACCTATGCAAAAAAATTAACAGCAACAATACTCTCTTTTTCTCTAGCCAACTACCTATTTTCTATCTATTGTACGTCGGGAACTTTTCATTTTAAACAATACACATATACGTTGCAACCAAATAAATCAAGTAGACCCATAAATTTTACTCTGATCGAGATACACTTCAATTTTCTTTTTCTTTGTGGCCCTTGAAGAAGATCTTGAGACAGCAAGCTAATACGTTGGCATACCTATAATTATATTACGAGATAGCTCTTTCCTCGAATGAGGTAGAGAAAAGGTACCTTACTTTAAAGCTCCGACAGATCTGTTGGAGTTCTACTGAAGGAAAATAAATAGGTGCATTGTATTTAGCTCCTGCTTTCTGGGATTCTATTAGGTTTATTTTATGAGTCGCGTGGAGACCAGATGAATCCATCAAACAATCCCTTGTATCGTTCGGAACCCTAAGTCTTAGCGGTCTGGGGCCATAATGTAATAAATACCCAGATAATGAGGGACAAATTCAATGAAGTTTATTACCAATGCCCACGGTAGGGCCCCAGAATTGACTGGTGTAGATTACCTATACAATAAAATTATACGCTGAAATAATTCTAATTCCTACTATCCTATCCTATGGTACTAATATTACAAATGTGCATTTTTATACAGGCGTGATTTGTGAAGATGTTTGTTACTCTTTCACGTAAAAACGAATAAACGGATTTGGATGAAATTTGGCACTCAGATAGAATATGTTCTGGTTTAATACATAGGGTATTTTTTATCCCGGGAAAACAATAGGGCCCTCGGAAACCCGGGAAATACCGCGGGGGACAGCTAGTTATATAATGAAGACATTTTTTTACTTATATTTATGGCCCCATAAAATATAATAAAACAAACCTAATCGATTTCGAAGTACCGCTGGATAGTAAACATGGAATCGTCGTATTTTTTATTGCTGCGATAAAACATTAATATTTTACATTACTCTAACGTATTTTCTGTATATCATGCAAGTAATTTTCGGTTCATTCATTCAAGTGCTCTTATTATTGAATGTGAAACATAAGGCAAGTTTCAATTATATTAAGTTAATCGGAAGTAAACCTTATATCATAGTGGTTGGTTTTAAATTCAATTGTTTCAATCTCTATTCAAGCCTTAGCTTGACCGATATTCCATAAAACTTTTGTTACGTTCGATAATACTACCAACCGAAGTCCAACTCAATTGTATTGTTAATTCACTTAAAATACCTATAAATATGTAGTTAATCGAGTTAGAGCCCATTTTTCCATCGTCAGATATCTTTTATCCAAGGAATAAAATGGACGTTTGCCAGATTGTATATAGAAAAACTGTCGAAGCCTGATTGAAGTGTCGTTTGCACTGGGCATGTACGAGTTTTGAATATTTCGGAACATCCAGACACACGCGTATGAGTACGCAGTGTATAGAGTCATTTTTGTTATAGTTCATAAGTGCCATATTAGTACTTAACTAATAAATACTTTTTTATTTAGATTTTTATGGTTGCTTATATATGAACGTGAACGATTTCGGAAAAATTTAGTTTTGCAACCCACTCCGGTGTGCAAATTTTCCGAAATCCTTTCTTATGGTGTACGTTTTCCCCCCTCTATAAATAAACCCTCCAAATGTTAAGTCTCTATGCCCAGCGGATTGGATTGTGGGTTGTCTGTCAGTCACTCTGTTGAAAGCTATTTATATTGATTATGATGTTGATAATTTTTGTATTTTATTCCAAGGAACCTTTAGTAGAGGTAAAAAGGTCCTTGTTTAGACTTTTACCTCTACTAAAGGTTCTTTATTGGCTTTAAAAGGACCCTTCAAAATAAAAGTAAGTGTAAGTCGCATCTGAAATGTTTATTCAAACATACTTTGAATAAACCGTAATACCTACTTATTAATTCAGGAATTTGATTGCGAATTTCAGATAGAGATAGTATCAATTTCTTTAAAAAAAGGCTAAAAATAAAACTATTTTTGTAAAGTAACAAATGCTAGATAAGCTTCCATCGTTCGTGTCTCCGTCACTTATTTATCAGTGACATTTGACCGAATGTTCTGCAGTTGTTTCATAATCAGTTAAAAGAAAGTAAAATCTTGTAAGTTCATCGTTCGGCGGTGGGCGATGTGTGATATCGGGATAATAAAACAAAAAGGAGAGATCGCGTGCCGCCCGCCCTCGCCTCGCCAGCAGGCGGCGACAGCTCACGACCGACGTCTGGGACCTTTACTTTATAACCATAACTATGTACACATTGTCCATTCGCTACATCATTTTGGACATGTTTTATACTTTAGTGGACTGGCAGATGTAAGCACAGCTCAATCCACTTAATCTAGAAACATGCAATTTTACATAAAAGTCTCATAAATAACGTAGGTCTCCACTATGGAAACGTTTTTCAATATACAACTCTGAAAAAGGGGTAAAACAGACGGAATAGCTAGTAGTCGTAAACTGCTGTTATTTTTATCTTATAAGGTTTTTATTGAACTTTTTAATAGTCAATAAAAATAATATATTGCCATATTTTATGTTAAAGAGTTACTATAAATTGCCAGTGTTACTAAACTGGTTGTATACGTTGCACGAACCTTCAAAACTATTCACAATTTATATGTAACTATCAGAAATTCTACCTCAAGCCACAATGCAGTTCAAAATAATGATTATCTATAACAAATTATAGCCTATTCTACTAGGAGTTGCATGCAATAAGATTTCCAAGGAATTTAGCATCGCATTTACGCTAGGTACTCCTACAGATTTTTATATTTTGAAATGTCATTTTATAAAATAACTATGGAAATCAAATAACATTACAATACATAACGTTTTTGCTGGTGGCTTATACATTTATAGACTGGAAACCTTGTCTTTATTGAAATAGTAGATTGTCATGGATTAACCTACTACATGGTAACTTAGACGTATTTATGCGAAATGTCAGTCATAAAGTAAAACTAAATATTATTTCCGTACCTCAGAAGTTACCTACCATGCCAAGCTATGAATACAGCTAATGTTTGATTAAGTTGTGCCATTACGTTGTGAGGTGAGTCAAATATTCAGTAGTTTTGTGTTCAGGTACCTACGCACTGAAACTTGGAACATTCAGTGAGACCCGAGAACCCGTTACGCAAGTTGAGCAGTTTATTCTAAGTTAGTTATTACTTTAGTTTAGTTATTCGCTGCGTGTGTATTACTTTATTATCGGTTACCTTCTCAATTTGGTAGAGTTATACGATATTTTCTGAACTTATGATTGACACGCGCAAGTTCCTTAGCTTACCTATATGTGTCACGCAATTGATTAAGTACGAGTCGTAACGTGGAATTATGTAATCAGTCACAAAAAAATGGAATGGAAAAACCGGTGCAGTTGGAATGTTTTCTAAAATATTAACAATACCAACTTAGTCACGTGTCATATGTCGTGCGTGCGTAAGCGTAGATTCCGTTCACCGGCTCAAGTTAATTATAATTAATGACATTTTATGGAGCTGGGACCCAATTCTCACTTCCCTTGAACTAGCCTTCGAATCGAACTTGCATTACGAGTGCTAGTTCGACCATACAATTTCGAGTCTATTTTTCGATTCCTGTATTCTCGACACTAATCGAACTAAGTTCGAGTGTAAGGAATAAATATTGCCATTATGATAGATACAAATTGCACAATGCGTTTAGTTTCACTTGATAATTGCGTTTTGTTAACGTATGCGATAATGTTATATCTTAAATTAAAATTTAAAAAGATTTTAATCACTCTAAAATATTTAAAACAACGTTTTACACTTTTTATATCCTAATATACCCGGAATTCATAAGTTAATAAATTTTATATAATAATTATAAATGAATATGAAAAAATATTGTATGTGCGTAACGGAAATCCTTAGGCTTATCTGTCATTACGTTTCCAAATGACAACCTAACTATTTGACGTTTGATAGTTCGCATTCGAAATACGTTTCGAACGGTCCCGACCAGTCGAATCAGTTCGAGCGAAAAATAAGAGAAAATTATTTTTTTACTTACTTATTTATAGTGCTTAGTACAAATATCAACATCAACATATTTTTTACCTGAAAATCATTTATCACATAGAAAATTCTTGTTATTCAAGCCTTGGCATTGACACTGATTGGCTCAGCGATCCTGCCCATAAATATTGCATAGACTCGCGCAATCGGTTTCCATTTCATTTCCATGAAAAATTACCAGGAATAGATAAACTGTTTTTCCTTTGCCTATTTGATCAATGACGCGATTTATAAACTGTCCTTCTATTTCCTGCCAAGACAGGTGTCTTTGCGGAACCTTGGTAATGGCTTAGTAATAGTGGCTAACAACTGTAATTTACTTACATATTGAATGACTACCTGACAGTTTTGTTGGACTGGCCTGGCATTACTTAACAGGCATTGCTTAAGGAGATGGGTCACGATACCGATTAAATTGGTCTAATTTAGACTAAAATCTCGAATTTGTTAGACATTTTACACAATGTGATGGAATTCCGGGAGGTTGCAGGTGTCGCATCGAGCGCAATGCGGCGCTTCCACTAAATCTCGTTTGACCTCGATTCATGGCCACTGAAATGGCTTAAAAGTTTAAGGAACGTTTAGTTTTACAATTGCTGAATTATCGGAACTCTTATTTATTTCCAAGGTTTTTTGGTAATTTAGAACCGTAGTATAGTTGTTACCACAGAAATCGGACTAAATAGGTAAGTTGGTACACTTTAGCTAACTATAACTTTTAAAATACCTACTTGTTTATATTAACTATTTATAGGTCTATTAATTATAAACTCTAATGAAGTTTAGTGGTAGGTTAGGTATATTTTATTATTTTGTTAGGAGATCATTGCTGATCATTAGATATGAATCATTATGACGCCGTTTCATATTCTGGTGGAAAGGTATCAATCACATGAATGTACCTAATAGTGTTGCGCGTCACTTACCGCCAGTTTCCGAAAGCCAAATCAAAGTTAATCACTGTCAATGTCGTCTGAAATGACAAAGACGGCAAAAGTTTTGATTATAGATTAACTTTGATTTGGCTTTCAGAAACGGGCAGTTAAACTTTTACACAAATTTTATTATACAGAGAAGTGAATAGGGCATAGTCTAAAATTAGCATTAAGGCTATGTTTGACGTTGTCCATGCGTTTGGCCACGTCATACTGGTTGCCCAGCGACGGCGGCACGCGTTATCGTAGCCCAAAAGTAATGTATCGATCACCCTCGCAGGTACCCACTACATGCGAGTAACTAACTACGTGAATGCTAGAAACAAGTCCATATTAAATTATGTACGAGTCCAGCAATTAGGTCGTCTTTACACACGCCCCGTGCCACTCTGTTTACGGGACTTACTTTACTTAGTGGCAAACACTCCTTCACTTTGAACTCCCTTGTTTAATTAGGCTTGTGGCTTTAACTACACTTTGATGTGTAGCTATGTAATATGTATGCTTTATAAAATTCTTAATTTACTAGATAAATTAACTGAAAACATTTTGGCTGTTTAGCTTATTTGTCTCTAATTCGATTGCTGGTACTGGCATTAATCTGTGGTACTGGTGCGTTGGCGAAGGAGAATTATTTCTTAAAACATACTCTCTAATAAAAATACTGCTGCTTTCTGCAAATTCCCTTGAACTCCATAATGTCTTGATACCTATAAGTAACGACCTCAAGCAAGTCGCGTCGAGTCACGAATATCTTCGAAATTCCCCTGTTTACTTTATTCTAGACACTACTACGTCCGTTTTCCGGCTGAAATGTATTTACAAGATAAAATGACACTGCTTATCCCCAAGTGACGTCATTTTGAATATCGGATGATCGATATTATTATCTGTGAAGTGTTCACTTAATAAAATTGAATCGCTTATCGGCGGGTGTCCGCTAAATGGAACGAATTTGTTCCCGAGAGGGTTCAAGGTCGGGTTTCCTATTCCCCGGCGTGTCTACGTGAACCGTCACATTTCACAAACGTTATTATTTTATGATCGTACTTAGCGAGGGTGTCTGGGATGGCCTTTTGCCGATTGACGATAGCGAAATCCCTCGTGACTTTCGATTCGGCAAAGAGTTGCAGAAATCTGATCATATTTTATTGAATAAGATTATTCAATTTTAGGTTCTCCTATAATTAATTTCACCAGATCTTTCCAAAAATCTAAGTTTGACGAATAAATAAAATTTTAAACAAGGTTAAACAAACACCTTATGCCCTACTAGGGCCTAAATGGAATAATTGGCTTTTTTAAAGTAACGTAGTAGACTTAAAATTCAATGTTATTGTTGAAAACATGTTGGAAAATGTACATATAGTACAAAATAAAAATAAGAGTAGTTTGTTTTCCACCCCAAGATACAATCCCTATCCTAAAGTAATTTTGAATATTTTTATGAACAAGCTATTTTGCGAAGGGTGAAGAATGATGTGAAGATAAAGGGGGCACTAAATAACTAGACTAGATAGTGCAGAGGCGCCACTGGGTTGCGAAAATGTAGGTTAGACCAAACTACATAATAACTTAATGTATTCAGGTGTAAGAACACATTTCCCGAAAACTTGAAGGACTTTCTTATGATTTCATTCATTTCTCCACAATCTGGGTGGTTTGCTGACTACGGTCAGGGCACGTTAGATTGCGTGGATATAGAGTATGTAGTATTATGCCTTTTTACATTGCTTTGCTATTTTATTAGTTTCAGTATTTAACGTTCACTAATTATATTACTTACTTTGTTGCTGAATCAATTGGTTTTGAAACTTTTACTGCAAACATTCCAAATGGAAAAAGTGTTGCACATAAATAATTTTCCTAATTTTAAAATTTCTAACTGATATTCAAATTGATTTATGACATCAAATGTAAATAAATTCGATAATGCGAATGTGACAATGAGTTGGCCAATTGGCCACAGCGAGGGTTGAAATGAATTCACGAGGGGTCGTTGGTACCGATACCGACAGGTTGTCGCCACCCCAATAAACAACCGCGACATTACCGACATTAGGTGGGAGCCTCTACCTCAAATAGGTACATGCACTGTTTGTTCAATACGCGACGGGATTATATTAAGTTCTTATTTGACGGCCAATAAATCGCCTCCCCTAAATAATACCAATTCATGCTATAATCCGCAGGGTACTTTAAATTTGCTTTTTGTGAGATCATTCAGATGCTAAAAGTCAGATTTGCAAATATGTTACCAATTACTGTACTGATTGTTTCGGATCGCGTCGACAAAAAACAATTACGTCAGCGTTCACGGTTACGTAGTGTTAAAAATTATAACTGCATCAAGTCATGCGATAATATGAAGTAGTTGATATAAGTTTTTCCGCATTGGATAGCCGGTGGGTCATAGGTACGTACATATCCGTTCAAATAATTCTTTTTTATAAGTTTCCAGTACGTTGATAACACAATTTTGCAGACAAACTGTTATCACGGCGCCAAAGGATTTATCAGATTTGTCGATTTGATATTTGCATATTGCCGTGTGTGTATTGAATGTAGGTGTACACAGATATCGGTTGTCCCGTCAATGAAGCGACCCGCCCCGGGCGCCCGCGGCGCTGTCCCGCGAGTTTCCACACTGTAGGAAGCGTACACATGACACGTCTGTACAATGCTGTCGGTACACACGTGCGATGCGGCGCGTTATCTCTCGTGCTGTTTGCCCAGGATTAGACGCACACCCGCCGCCCGCGCCCGCGCCGGCCCTGTGCCTCACTGTCAAGTTCAAAGTGTCAAAGACACACCCAGTTGATTTGTCGAAGGTTAACCCTAGAAATAAAGGTCCTTGTGTTATTAATACAAGCACAACTGGGCATAGCTAACTTGATACATGGTCGACTCGAGTAATTCTAATTGTATGCTTAATTTTAAACTAAAAAGCATAAGCGATTCATAGTGGTTAAAATTGTTATACTTACAGCTACATAATCATAACATCAGGGTTACGATGACATTCCATTACCACCTGGCATAATACGAATGTTTTGGTTAATGCACATTGTTTCTATTCAATTAATAAAATAAAGCCATTTATTAAATTCCTACTCACAAGATTGCAATGTTTCTATTTCAGTAACATAACATACAGTAAGTACTCTAAATTAAGTTTCGATTTACACGAAAATGATAAAGTATTGATCCTACCTCAAGGAAGGTTGTGCATGTCTGCAAATATAAAGGTTTAGGTAGCATATTATATTCTAAATAATAATATAATCTATCCCACCGGATGTTATTTGCGTACACAGTAAAGGATATACGAAGGACAAGTCATATCAGAATTTCAAATGGGGCGTTAGATTATTGCATTGGATTTTTCTTGACTTGTGATATATGGTATTGTTATTCAAATTTAATTCAAAACAGCTCATTTTAACAGTTTCTAACCGTTATATTATTTGCGTATCTATTTCTTTATTTCCTTGTATTGAAGTTATGAAATTAAATCAACGATTTCGGGAAAAAAGAACATAATTATTTACAAATCTCGACTATTATGGTAAAACATTACCATATCATATCTTAAAATTAATGTCCGTTTACGTCGAAAATACAAGAGCTGACTTATCCAATTACGAAGCACTTATGATAATCGTGTTTTTATGTTAATCTATGTTAATATGCATAATTATTCAAAAACACATTTAAAATTGCTAAAAAAAAGATAAAAAAATTCGGGTGAAATGGCCATTGAAAAGCTAGAAACTGCAAAACTTTCGTTGCAACAAAACATTCATACATTCTTTCTGCAATGCATTTATTGTAACGGAAAGTAAAATTTCAATCGTTAACAATATCGAGCCTGTCCAGAAAGTTTGGGTAGGACACGATATGGCACGCGGCGCGGCTCGGCCAGGGGAGGCCGGGGCGGCGGGCACTGGCGCGTGTCCACCACCTGTCTGTACACCGGTTCACTCCGGCCGAGCCCACCCCTCGCCATCGTCGGCGCCTTATTAACTGACATCATATTCCAAAATCCCGCGTGGCATGCATAATGCACCTAAATTAGCTTAAAAGTTTCGCGTCTCTTATTGTAATTTCAAATAAGGTAGCGATTTATTTGCATATTGCTATTCTTTTTGAGCTGTTTTGTTTTTGCAGAGCTTCGCGCATGTTGCTCGGAACAAAATATTTCCAAGTCACCTCTATTTGAGAACAGTGACATGATTTTTGGATAAACCCATAAGTAGTCTGGGCTAGACACTATCATTTTTGGGTTTCCAAACCAAAAATGTCCATCCGTCTGTCTGTCTGTCTGTTCGTCTGTCACGCTATATTTCAGATTTGAAATTTGGAATAGTTATAAACATTGCTTTCCCAGACTCTATGCAATTTTTTTTTGCATTAATTAATAAATTAAATTAATATCCTGGGACATTCCTCACACACGGTCATCTGATACTAAACTAAGCAGAGCTTGTACTATGGAAACCAGATAACTGACATAATACATACAGTACAAAAAAAAAATACAAACATGTTCATACACACAAAATGTAATAGAACAATGTTTCCAATTAGCCCAGTTTTTTCGAAATCATAAAGAAGGTCGGACCCTCGGTGAGCGAGTCAGACACAGAATCGCACTTGGCCGATTTTATTTAAAAAAAATTTTGAGCTATAATATTGGTTCGAAGCGTTTCATTTTTCCATTCTTCGAACTTCTAGTCATTTCAAATCTTCCATACATATATGGAGTAGCAAGTAGAAATATTTGTCTCTACGTTGTTTTCCCTACAGCTAACTTCGCCGCGATAAGTAGGTACCGTTAGTGTTAATATCGGGTGAGGCAATATGATAATGAATTTTGATTGTCTCCACATTGTGTTGAAATTGTTCGGCGTCAGCATCAATACAAATATTATGATTCACTCCACATCATACGACAATTTGTGCTGACCACGCACGCAAGCAAGATTTTACCTTGTTTCGTAACATATGCCAAATGT
This sequence comes from Polyploca ridens, assembly GCA_951394255.1. Taxonomy (NCBI): domain Eukaryota; kingdom Metazoa; phylum Arthropoda; class Insecta; order Lepidoptera; family Drepanidae; genus Polyploca; species Polyploca ridens. The sequence continues at coordinate 14,616,602 of OX596249.1, read as the reverse complement.
TACCAAACAAGCTAATTCTTTGACACTTCATCGCTATAGTTTTCAGAATTCCCTGGAGTAATTTATCATTTAAAAAAATATTACAAAATCAGTTTGGTACAGTAATACCCAACTAATATGGCTTACCGATGTACCTGCGCAGAAGATATATTTTCAAAGCGCGGGAAACGCTATTGGTCGGCAGCTGCCGCCATGTTAGCGCGCGCCGTGCGGAGGGGCGTGACTTACTAGTGAGACGGAACTAACAGCTGCAGTGTATTATGAACCTTATATGTAGTAGTGATCTAAGGTTGATTGTAAGTTTTAGGCATTCTTTCGTTAATCTTCGGGGCCATACTTTCTTTTCTGTGCGAACGAAGATTCACGACGCGCCATATCAGTTGGGTACTACTGTAATTTATTGGCCAGTAGAGGTGAGGATTATATACACACCGGCACAATTAGCGGAACACAAAAAAAGCAGGATTTTAAAATCTTTTACTCGAGGAACTGGCCAGTTATGATATTTTTTTAATTTATTGTCAAATTTGAAAATAGAAAATTAGATGACATACACTTTTTTCATACATTTGTTTTATTTTCCCGAACAATACGTTTTGTCAACTTGTTCGAGTAATAACTACGTAATTGTAATTTTTTTGAAAAATTGCACTTAATTGTTTTTTATAAATTTGTTATTCTATAGGCAATTTTGTTTATTAAAAGCTCTTTATTATGCCTGACTTAACATCACTGGAAATCATTAGGGCTGATGAAATGAGAAGAAATGGCCATACCTACAGATCGATTGCCTCAAGGCTTCGTCGACCAGTAACAACGATTCATCGCAGCATCCAGCGGTACAGATCGTCTAATTCTCTTGTGAGGAGGAGGGGTCAAGGTAGAAAAAGATGTACATCGAGGCGAGATGACAGTTTTTTACAACTTGGAGTTCGTAGGAATACGCGATTAACGGCTGTACAAGCTCGAAATGAACTGGAAGACGTTCCAGGAGTACAAGTAAGTGAGCGTACAGTTCGCAGGAGATTTGAAGAAGTTGGTTTAGGGTCGTATATACCTGCCAAAAGCCCAAAACTTGAGAGACGTCACCGCGTAAACCGATTAAGCTATGCGCGAGAACATCGTCATTGGGATTTCAACGAATGGCAGCAGGTTCTCTTTACTGATGAGTGCAGAGTTCTTTTAAAACAGATCGATGGGAGACACCGAATATGGAGACGCAAAGGAGAACGCCACATACAGTCTAATTTTGAACACACAGTGGCTTATGGTGGCGGCTCGATTATGGTTTGGGGAGGGATATGTTTGGGAGCTCGCACGGAGTTAGTGATAGTCACAGGAGGGACCATGACAGCAGATCGATACATCAGAGACATTTTAGAAGAACATGTTGTACCATTTGCCTCATTTATTGGTGACGACTTTATTCTAATGCAAGATAATGCTCGTGCTCATAGTGCACAATCGGTACAAGCATATCTGAGCCACGTAGGTATACCGGTGATGCAGTGGCTAGCAAATTCCCCCGATATGAATCCGATAGAGCATGTCTGGGACTTGCTAAAAAGAAGGGTTAAATCCAGAATGCCACCCCCCAACAATCTGAATGAACTTGGAAACGCATTACTTGAGGAGTGGGAGCGGTTGCTTCAAGAAATCATCGATAACATAATCTGTAGCATGCCCAGACGAATGGAAACCGTAATCAGAGCAAGAGGGGGAAACACTCGTTATTAATTTTGCTTTAATTTTATTGTTAAATCATTTAATGCTTACCTTTTTTTATTTTTTGTGATGGTTCATAATCATCTAAAAATTTCACTTATTTCAAATTTCTTTATTTTTCAATAAAAAATAACGAAGACTTTTCAAAGTCGTTGTTAAAAGATGTTAATCAATTTGTTATTTTGTGTCTAATTACATTTTCGTCAAATATATGCGTTATTATCTCATAGTCTCACTTTTTTTTCTGTTCCGCTAATTGTGCCGGTGTGTATAGTAAGGATAATTGCTCTATTTTGATACTATAATAATATTTGTTTTTTATTACCAATGTATGAGTATGATTTGCTTACAAATTGATTATTGCAACCCGTTTGTTTTGCAACAAGCAAAAAATCTTTGGATTGTGATACAGGGTTTTCAAAACATAATACCTACGTTGTACCTACCGATTTAAACGTTTTATAAAAATAAGAATAAGTTAATATATGTACTATGTATTCCCATAAGACAAATATTTCATCACAGGCAAAACAATCAATATAATATACTACATCATGATGGATGAGTAATAATTCTGCCTGAAAAATAGTTATAACAAAACAGCAAGGTCGCTAAAGTCTCAAAGTCAAAAAAGAGTAATTCTTTATTTAGGTTCAGCATGTTAAATGCCGTCGTCTGCAAGTTTAAGCACACATAAAAAACACAATGTAACCCGACACGGGCGGTAGGCACGCGTTTGACATATGTCACGAGAGCCATACTTGGCCCTTCTTTTTACACTGTACACCGTTCATTTACGATTCGCTTTTTTATTCTTGGTCACGTATGAGTGAATTCCGTAATTTTGGCTTATTTGGTGTTTATAGTGGATGACTCGTGTAATCTATCCATCAATTTCTCATTTTGATTGTGTCGAATTCAACCAAACTTTTTTCATAATACATTCCTTTTCATACCACCTGCTCGACAATGTCCAATAACATATCATGCAATTTCAACGTAAAGCAAGGCAATGGCCCTGATTCTGTTGTTCACAACTAAACTAATTTTAATGTCACCATGTCTCTTTCTAACAAAGACCATAAGAAAAGGATGTAAGAAATTTAGTCCTGTCAAATTAGTCCAATGCTTGTTTTCAATATAAATTTAGTCGCCATCTATCGCGGTCACGCCTAAATACACGCAAAATAAGACGGCAAAGATTAATTTGACAACTTAAAATATGTTGTATCCTTTTTCAATCATGTTCGTAAGAAAGAGATGTGATGTGACTAAAATTTGTTTAGTGCGATTTACAACAGAATCAGCACCAATGTATCACGAGAGATATAAAGTAGTAATTCCCTTGATTATGATTATATGATTTGAATTTGGAACGTTAACTTCGTATGAAAACTCTTAGCATAGATACGGGCCCCAGGCACACCCCAAGCATTATAAAGGGAGTTTATTCGAAAATTGAACTGGCCACCGTAGGCAGAACACAAAAAAGAAAAAAGGCGCGATTCTACAGAATGTGAGACAAAAGACGGTATTTGGTTGTCTCGCAGAGGATATGGAAAGTAAAGTATTCACCTATAGGGTTAAGCCTGTCTTCGTCTTGGGCGGCTTGAACCCCTCGCTTCACTTAGGACTCTACAAAACTTAAGATTAAACTCCCTCACTACGCTCGGGAGCTAATTCTAGAGGTCCCTCGTTACGCTCAGGGTCCACCCGTGATGCAGACACTGCTTTATGCCCTTGGCGCATTATCTACTATTATTTACCCAACTTGAAAATGTGTTATAATATAATAGCAAATGAAACATGAATGCCTTTACGTAGATATTGTTTTATGTAGATAAATATATGTACCTACTTTATTTTTACCTATAAGTAACAGTAGTGTAACATACATTTGTAGGTTTTTCCATGTTCAGCATTTCGTGCACTCCAAATATATTAGCGATTTCAAGAAATCCGATTTGGCCGGGCTCCTGCGGCCCCTCGTATTTTGAGGTTTAACATAAAATTACCGTCATTAAATAGCACCTCCATATGGCCAATTTAGCCAACAAGGCAGGTTTCGTCCACGTGCCGTCTCGGGTTACCAAGGGACTTCAATTAATTGTTATTAACCCTTGTACATTGGCATTGCTTTCCAATCGAGTAGATATATGTAACATGATCGCATATTCCACACGGTGTCTGGTTTCTTTATATAGCGGAAAAAATAAAACTAGACAAACAAAAACAACTCTTGCATATGAGGTTAGAAACACTTTGGTAAAAGTGACTGAAGTGTTTGTAAACTTATCGACTGGAGTACGTATGAAATTATTTACTTAACACAGCCAGGGGTATAACTATAACGTCATATGTTAGCATTATATTGTCGTGTCGTGTATACCTACGTAATAGAAATAGCAGCGCTCGCATAAACGTTTTGAAAAATTAAAGGCAATGAAATGGCTTGCTATAATTGTTTACAAACGATAACGACGCCCGTGCTTGAAAGCTATTAAATATCTCATTAAAATTATGAAATATAATTGGTGTTGTCTGCATACAATAGTTTTCCATGTAAGGGTTAGGCTTTTTGTAACAATTTGGCCAATTAATTAATAGTTCCTTTCAGACGAGACGGGGCGATTGGACGGCTCGCCGAAATTGTTCCGCCTAGTTAAACTTTTCACTCCGAGTATACTTCCAGCGCTAATGTATCGCAAATTGCTAGTCTTTCAAACCGTTTTGATAAATTACATGAGCAATTACGTCGGGCTAATGAAACCTTTAGGCGTCAAGCCTCATTGTTATTTTATGATTTCCCTGTACAGAGTGCTGAGATTCTTGCCGGAGTCTTCTCAGTTCAAGTTGTATTTCGAACTGGTGTACAGTAATTTTTAACGGTCATAACTAGGTACTTATTTATTCAATCTAGGTAGGCTTAATTGAATAAATACTTTTTGATTTTTTAATGCACGATCAATGATATTATATTCAGGGGGTGCATCTGCATCTCTATACATAATATCTACTATTAACATTACTAATAAAATATAATTTTATCACAGTGCATTTTCACAGTCATATGTAGGTATATAGCATTAGGTATTTACATCATATTGAATAAATGGCTTTGACTTTGACTTTGACTTTGACATATTAATTAAATTTACGTTAAATTAAAATCGCGCGGGTGTTAATTAAATATGATCTGTGGTATGGTATATGTCTTTGAAATACATCTTTGCTGAATGTCCCTTGTGTCACACACAGAAAGAGTGTAGAGAGAGGAGGACACTGAGTTCAGTTCATTGATAGATGCCTTAAGTTTTTACTCAAACAGTGATTTTAATCATATTTTTCGTATATTTTCTTTCATGCCAGGAGGGTGCAAGTGCACCCCTTGCACCACCCTAACGGTGCCCATGTTAAGTGTAGAATTTAAATAATAGATATCTAGGCGAATATTGTTCTAAAAAAGGGAGATTGTGGAGATCAGAACTGTAAGAACAGTTGATAAATCAATTGCTATAATTAGGACAGCAACATAATACTATAAAGAAACATGCTATAAATGTATTGGGCGATTAAACTAATGCATGTAGTAATTTCCAAGCCATAAATTGATATTGATGCAACAAAGTAAAAAGTTTCTCTACTTCTCTTACGAGTAAGCCTCGTAAAATTGTAGTTGTAGGTTTCATGTGCACCCATCCTATGACCGATAAGATTTATATAGCCTCTGTGCGCAAAGTGCAGTAGAAGTTAGGCTGCACTGCCGGCTAGGGGTATTATCGGATAGGAAGGCCACTATTAAAGTGAATAATGTGGGAGTAGAAGTGTTTACGACCACGTGTATAATACGGTTTATAGCCTGAAGGCTGTTACCGAGTGGTGTTATGGTCGAATAGCGATTCTACGAATCCACACATACCTACGCAAAGCAATTTCGTGGGACATTAATATAATGTCCGTATTGATTACAGATGGCATCAAGCTATTTCTAAATGGTATTAGTTAATATATCTGATATCGAAAAACTCACAACACATCACTATTGTATTTAGTTAGGCGTATGTAAATGTTATTACTGATACCTACCTAGGCTCCTTTATTTTAGGTCATTTGCTAATTAATTACATTATTCCTCACGTGTATAATTTATATTCAACCATGATATTTAAGCCTGATAAAAAAAGTTTTATTAAAAGCGTCAGCTGTTTTACGAATGACTTAAAGAGAAAAAAGAGCGGTTAAAAATCAGTGGCAACCGAGTCGCGTAACAGAATACCATTCAATCGTGAAAAACTTTTATAAAGACCCCGCTGCAAACAGAGAGGGTATAGTGGCAGTTTACGAGGCAATCTGGAGCATCTCTTTTTATTTTATCAGGTCCATAGCATTGACGGGAGGGAGGCAGACGTGTCGGCGTCGAGGCGGCGCGGCGGCGCCTCTTGTGGGGCTCGACATCTAGGGCCGACACCTGCCTTGTAACCCAAATAGTCGACAGAGTCGTTTAATTTAAAATTAATTTCATATTTCCAGTGATTTCAAATAAAATTTATAAAGTATTGAATAATATTATAAGTTAAAAATGTACAGTTCAAATGGCAACTGTTCAAGTGTTCAAGAGAAGGCCGAGTTCCGAACCGGTGCAGCGGTGGTAACTTCAGTAAACGTGACCTTCATCTAAGTGCCCTTCTGGGGCCTAAATTGTATAAATTGTTTTGACTTTGACTTTGAAAGATCTTTAGTCCAAATTTACATATATTTGTTATATTATTATTGTAATGATAATTATTGTGTATACTTTATTCTCGCTAATTCTCACTAAAAATCTACTGAAATAAATGAGTCATATAAGTGACAACCCTACCGGAAGCTCTCTGTGTCATAGGCGTCGTAAATTGGAGCTTGTTCTACGAAGACAAGAGTTCTTGACACAATCTGTGACGTTTTTTAATTGAAGTTGAAATTTAGTGGAAGAATATTTAAGTTTATATTACATGCTCTTGGATATAATAAAACTAGAAGGTATTTTTTTAATATAGGGGAAACAACTTCGATAGAAAATGTATTTGAAAATATACCTGTGTTGAATAACGATAAAAGAATTCTCTTTCTCTAAATGACGTAGCTTATTACATATTTAGTATCTTTTATTGCTAAGTAATGCGATGTATTACCCTGAACGGGGTGGAATATGCTTCGTAGCCTGGTTGTAGTCTGTGAGCTGGCTACGGCGCTACGATACGTGACCGGGTTACGTGTGATAGATGGTGCTCCACCGAATTATGTAGACGAGGACATTTCTCTTTGGCGAATTTAACTCGAAAATTACGTAATTTTCAGGCAATATACAGCGGGAATTGAATTTCTCGGTCATGATGCGTGACTTGCTTGTAAAAATGAGAATGATTTCGCGTATTTGATAAATTGAAATTTATAAGTTACCTGTCTAGAACATTGTTGAAAACTCTATCAAATGAAATATTATTAACACCTACTATATATGTATTGATTGAAACGTATGTATCAACACAGTAGTAGGTATCTACTATATCTAAATCGGTTCAATGAATGTGTATCATTCAAATAATGATGTTAATAATATGGTGGTGGTTCGTCTAAATTATATCTACGTATATTACCATTTAGTCACTCCAATAAGTCTAAGCATTATGTTGTGTGTGTATTTCTTGTAGGTCGTTTGTATGGATCGATACACTCGAGGCTGCGTCTGCCTCAAATTTTTCGGAATTCTCCGCTATAGTACATATTGATTGTTCGAATATAGGCCACTACGCCTTTATTGCCTCGTAAATATTCATCACAAGCGGAAAACAATAATTCTACTGATATCAGTCCATAATTTGGTACAGTTTTGATATAATAACGGGACCATAAAACATCAGGCCGATTCCATGAATTAGAATTATTTAGTACAATAATCCATTTCGCTCTACACAAATGAATGTTCGTCGTAGACGAACGCGCGACGCAAATGTAATCACGTAGCATAGCCAACAGCTACGAGATTAAATGAGTAGCCGTAGCACAATCTCTACGAGCGCATTCCGTAGCTCGGGTTTGAAATTACTCAAGCTACATATTTTGATTACATGATTTTATTTGTGTAGAGTTAGGGCTTGTAGAGTTAGGGCGTATAGAGTTATAAGCTTGGCTCTACATGAGATCTGATAACTTTTTGACAGTGCGAGCCATATGGTTCCGTATTGGCAACATTTAAAAGGCGATGATAGCTCAGTGGTAGTGACGTCGGATACCGAGATGAAGGTCCCGGGTTTGAATCCTACAATGAGTTTGAGCTTTCGGTGAAGGAAAACATTGTGAGGAAACCATAGCACGGTGGTAGGGTACTTTGTAGTACCCGCCTGGCTGGCTACCACCCTCAAGTTGAAAATCTGTCGCCAAGCACCTTTCTAGTTTCTAGGCTTTGTGTGCTTACCACCTTCTTTTTTGGGCTAGAGTTCTGCGGTCAGAGTTCTGCGTACCGCGTTCACTAAAATCTAAGCGGCGCTTTTGATCACTGCACACAGCGTACGCAGCGGTCAAGGAGAACCCACGTAGAATTCTGACCGCAGACCTCTAGACCGCTCGCTTTGCGATCTGCGCCTTAGAGCTACCATTTTAATCTTAATGTCAGGATTGATAACTAAGGGTAACTGCTCTTAATTATCGTATATTAATATTGATTTGGAGTTTTCGACCTTATTACGTCTAGGAAATGGATCCTATATTAAAGTGTGCGACTGTATCGAATGTATAGCTAGTTGTTAAATGTTTGTTTGTTGTATTATGTTGCAGCCACCGAGCTAGATCTGCTGGGCGCTTTGTCGCTGCACAACACGTCTCGGAGCGGCGTGAGCGGCGCGCCGGGCATGCAGCCTCAACGCACCGCCTACACATTGCAAGGTGAACCACTTACACATATATATTTACAATGATAAGTAATATCTACTATCTGTTTCCATGGATTTGTACATAGCAACTGGTGGCAACTATCGGATACTAGCCTTGTCGCCATTATTTGTCGTCAACTAACACCAAGTAGTAAAACAGTATAATCAGTTAAATGGTTTCCATAGTACAATCTATGCTTAGTTCGGATTAGATTGCCATGTGTGAAGACTGTCTCAGTATTCTTTAAAGATTTTCTAACACATTTTCTCTACGATTTCTCAAAAAACATATAGATATTTGAATAACAGTTGAATTTTTTTGTGAGTTAGTCACCTACGTTACTAACATTAACATATTACTATTATATCGATTGAGACTTATACATTGAACGCTTCACTACAGTCCCGTACAATAAAACGATCGGGTTATCGTATCCACGGTAATGGATTATAAATATTGCCGAGTGGATTCGAAGCGAAGGTGCAATCCATTTCAGGTGCAATTCCATTCCACTCAGTACCGGCTCGTCCATTAGTGGAAGCCAGTTCGAGGCGCGCCTCTTTACATTTTAATGTACTTCGTAATAAGTCTTATGTGTCACTTATGTTATCGTTGGGTGGCTTTTTATGTTGATTATTCTCCTATCTACAATTGTACAGTGGAGAGACATTCGTAGTTTGCTTGTGATAAATGATTTTGTTAATTAAACGACAATTTGTTTCGCACAATATTGTAGGAAAACGAATGCTCAAGGAAGTGAGTTATGACTCACACGTGTCGATTGTATTTCTCTAATATTTACTGACATTTGCAATTTGGCAAAAAAGTCTTAGAACACGCAGCGGCTGATGGTGGATCAGTTGACGCTCGAATAGTTAGGGGGTGCCAACAAAGAGGGCGCCGCGCGCCAGTACTATTGTATTAGTTTCCTTTCAAAATGTTAACAAAAGACAACTATTCCTGCCAAAAACATAAATAAGTACATTCAAAATATGTACGAAAAAAACATTGCGCAGATTTTTACAAAGATCAGTTGTAATCCGGCATCGGTCGATTTAGGCCGATTCGATAGGATCATGTAAATTGATTGTAATCCCCGAGTGTCGCGTCGCGCTGTGGGCGCGTCCCTGTTTCGGAACGAGCCCATTATCGCCGGAGCGGGCACTAATCCGCCCGGCAAATATCCGCAATCCCCCACTGCGGCCAGTGATTAACTCGCCTACCACCAATACTCGTCTCGAAATGACATAAAGTTCTGTCAAAACTATAGGTACTTAGGGCTAATAATGTATGTTTGATTTTTAATTTAGTAAAAATTATAACAGTGCAAATTCCTAAGCACCTAACTCCACTCCTAACTGCTGATATAAATGATAATAAGGTTATACATATAAAAGGGCTAACTTCATTCCATTGCACTTATTAAGTACTCACATATTATTTAAATCCCAAACGGCTACAATATCTCAAACGAAAATATTTAAAACTATTTGGACCGAGCTTTAGCAGCCCTAAAGTATGGGAACTTATGTCACATTTCACTTACGCGTAACGTAATCCTAGCCATTAGACTAGTTGCGTACGCTCGTGTAATGGTGCAAGGGTGTTCGCCCTAATTTGTGGGGTTCAAAGCCAGGGACATATTGTCTCATTGCGTCGCATTCGGTTCAAGTGTCAAACGTTAAAAGCGTAGCCGGTCTGCACCGCAGGGACGACTATTATGGTCTATCAGCCTGCATGTAGAGATAATTTTATTCAATGGTAACGGTAAGCGAGTCTGATTTTGTTTTTCGTGGTATGCTAACGACTCTACAATTTTTTATTATACCTCCAACGATATAACTATGATTTCTCAAAACTAAGAACTACTATATGTAATACCTATTAACTAGTACAGAAAAAAACGTTCTGCAAAATACTTTAATGAGTAAACACAAGCCTCGCGTAAGTAGTACTTTTTTGTTAAACCTTGTATAAGTAACCTAGGAAATTCTCTTTCTACAAGAACCCATACAATTTCACAGTAATTTAAAAGTCGCATGAACATCTGCTTAATATATGTTTTGAAACAAAGCTACTAATTATGATTCAATGAATAAAGTTATACATGATTTATTAATCACTCACACTTGCAATGAAGCTGGCGACGTTGTCATGAACAGAAGCCTGCTCTACATGTGGTAGACATCCGAAAGCGGTGATATTAACAATGGCCGTATATCATTTATTGTTAAAGCCTTATCAGTGTCAAGGACAGTGACATGAGCTTCAATTAACACCGCGCTGTTGTGGTAGACGTGACATGTCACACGCTTGCTGCAAACAGTACATATTTCACGATTAAAGGGATATAGCAACAAGACGACGTTGGAAGGAGACTGGGCAAATTTATACGAAAAGTGTTCTACGAACCAATAGTGATTGGTTTGGACTGACGCTTTTTGGTCCATATAACACTTTCGCTCAGTCTGCTTTAATATATGACAAATTATTAAACTACTTTATACTCATAATGATTGAAAATTTTCTATAGACGAAAATAAAAAAAAGCATATTTAATTCCATTTAATTTATGACAGCATTTTTTGATTTATTACAGAGATATCTTGCCGACAAGATTTAGTTCCATAGTTCATTTGCATGTTGAAGGGAAATTACCGTATATTAAGGTTATGAAAGAAGTAAATGTAATTCGAGCAGCAATTTTGGAAAACCTGAATCATTTAGATCTAACATCTTCCTTAAATTATTCAAAACCTGAATTGATTAACCAAGAAAGCTGAACCGAAAATTAGACAAGATGGCTGCTTCTTGATCGCACCGCTATCGATTCAATACATACATATTTGCGTTCCTTTAGATTAATTTATTAGCTATTGTGACAGTCAATACGCTCAATATGCGATGTTCACCCGTGTCACTGAGATTCATTGATGTGCATGCACCCAACGAGCCGGATCATGGTAGGGAAGTCACGTGAACACACGGTTATCACGTGATTTCTAACCAACTTGGTTATATATGTTAGGGAATTTACTTGGATTTATTAAAAAAAAAACATAATGTATTTCAATATGAAATCTTGTAAGTAAAAGGTGGCTCCTGACGTAATAGAATGCTACGTAGTATGTTATCATCAAATTAAGAGCACACTTAATCCAAGCACGTGTGTGTGTGAAATATCCCTACAGAATATTCAACGAAATTTTGAATTAGGTTACAAAGAGATTGAATAACTTCCTCTGATTTATTATGTTTGGAGATGCTCTCTATAAATCACAAAGCCTCGTGCAGTAAAAATGCTGCATCAAATAGAGCTTGCTTCAACGCAAATACGATTTGCTTTGTAACCATCAACGACAGGACGCGGGTAGTCAATTCCGTAGCGGCGCAAAACAAGAACGCGTGTCATGTGTGCAGAAGTGATAAACGATTGCCAATAAAATATATCCAGTCCGGGGAGCGGAACAATAAAGTGTTTACACATGGCGTAGCAAATATTTGAGTAACGTCGGATTGATATCACGCGGGGTGGATTTAATTAAAAATATCGCGGTCCGGACATCATAATTTAAATCGTATAAAAATATAACCGGTACATAAGTATATCAATAATTTATTAGTGTATATACCTACTAATATACTAGCATAACGATTCTATATACTGCATAAAACTCTACTTTTATTTAGTCATGTCATGTATTGTTTTCTATTGGTACCTTTGAATGGCTCACAGTAGAAATGTATACTGAATTTGTACCAATGTCATAAGTTGTTAGATTTCCGAAAAAAAAAAAATATAACTATATGATATGCACTTTTATAGAACCAGTTTTCCCCATTTATTATTATTGTAGGTACGAAAAATGCAAACTCGCGGTATTGTTACGAGCCGTACCGTACCCCTATATTATTTTAGCAACAGTCAAGTGAAATATGAAGCAATTTTATAAGATTCTCTTACCCCTCGCTCGCGTAGTTTTTGTAGGGCTGTGTCAACCATTTTAAATAGAGCCCATAAAACAAATCTGAAGCTCTCTTGTGACGTTTGAAGAATTCCGTAGGCGAGATCTAGTTACGATGGGTGATTTTTGAACAGCACATCGACTCACCAGCAGTGCAAACTAATTGATATTAAATAATAATTTCACCGAGGGGAGATAGAGAAAGGATCGGGGAAAACGCCATGCATTATTTATCATACTCGTGCAAAGCGGGCCTGAATTAAGCAGATGTTTTTCTTCTTTGTTTCCTTATGATATTTATGTATGATTCATGGAAAGCCTTATTAAAAAAACTTTATAGAAACCAACCATGAAAAGTATCATCGATACAGGGTCTGAAGAACGCCTTCACCCTCAAGGTTGATAAGAGGCTAAAAAGAAGAGAAGTATGTTCTGGCAGATGAACTCCAGGGCTAGTTTTGATTAGACCTTTAAGTGCTTAGCTTAGACCTTCGGCCACATCATCACTTACGATGAATTGTGGTTAAACATATTAGGCTGATCTCAAGTTTGATGAGGCAAAAATGGGTAGTTAGACTAACTTTATTTAACTTAACAATTCATAGAGGTGTTTTGTGTATTAATAGCATATTTTATTGAGAGAAACGATCTAAAATTCTCTTTAAGTAAGTAATAAATTGGTTTTCTGAATTCGTAACAACTTATTCAGCGTGCAATCCACTTAGATGTAAGACTCATCCCACAATAATAGATAGATATCTGTGGGAATTAAGTTATTTATTCGTAGAATTTCATTTCTCTTGTTGTTGTCCTTCAATCTTATACAATAAGAGAGTATTACAGTCAGAATAATGTAGGTATTTCTCGCGTGGGTGGCACTCAGTCATCGAACTTTGTAGGGGTTGAAATAGCTTGAATTTCTCATACGTAGTAACGTTGTGAATATAGTTGAAGTGGAACATTTTCATTTGACTTGTTTGCTGGAAAATATATTATTTATTTTCAGTAGCCGATAATACAATGGTAATGCACAGCGAGACTTACGTGTTTCATGTACACATGTTATTTTCCTAGTATCATCTTTTTTATTTATATATTTTATTTTATTTATTTATTTATTGATTTTTACTTTTTATCTTGAATTCTCTTTAACATTTTGATCAATACTATTATTACCGCCCTTAAATCTCTATGTATTTTAATTGACGTTTCGTGACAAGTTGGCCACGTGACCGGACTCCGATGACGTTTCGACCCTCTTCGTGTATTGAGCCCCGTGGCGAAGCCGCCTATTTGTCAAAAGGGAATTATCAGCAATGCAATAAAGCTGGAGAATTAAATTTTGAAGATATACCGTAAACTATCTATCATTCAAGGAAAACCTTTTTTCCAACAATATTTAGCAAACGGTTTCTATCTAGAAACCTATAACTATAAATTCTTAAATACATTAATGAATTTTTCATTTACTTTAAAATAGAATTGAGCCACTGAAAATTATTGTCATAATTTTCACTTTTAAACAGAGAAAACTTGTTCCAATAATGAAAATAAACAAAAGTTTTTCCTTTTTCAGTCGTAGCTCTCCCCTTAACATTTTGTTCCGTGGTCACGATGAATCGAGGACCCCTTCCGCGCTATTGACGGTCGCCACAGGGGGCCCATCACATCATTCACGTGAGATTTCGTCATTCTCTAGGCACCCCTGGGCCACCCTCGCCGATTTAAATCTTACTTTATTGCGCACTTTATTACCCGTTTAAATCGTACTTACTGTGTGAATTTGTGCTTGTTTATTTCTTATTGATTGATTGAAAACTGTTGTCAAACTTGTGATATAGATCTGGTAATGGTGATGAAATTATTTAATTAAAAATCTTTGGCTTTTTAACATTCTAGAATAGCTTGGTATGATTCTAAGTATTCTAAAATGGTAAAAAGCCAAATGAGACTCAAAGAAACGAAGCAATGATGTTTCTTCGTTTCATGGAGTCTTAGAGATTATTTTGTAGTGTACGAATATGAAATATTTTCCAAGGTTTTCAACATAAAACATTCCCGCATTGCAGTTGTTGTAATAGCAAGACTGAAACGAGATTATTTCTCTCTTGGCAGACATTTCGTATATCTGAAAACTTCACGACGCTTCTCTGAATAAAATCTTGTTTTTTTTCAGCATTCTGAAATAAGACATATTTGATAAACGGATTACTCACGAGTTTTATTTCTTTAATAAGTAAACATGTCGTCGTCAGAAAAAATGCTTTATATCTTTGTGTTAAGCAATGAACCGTGTTTAATTTTAGTACTTTGAATTGTAAATCAAACTTTAAATAATTCCTATGAAATTATAATCCAGAAAAAATATTCCACAGGCTAGCTTAATAAAGTAGGCACTAAAGACAATAAAAGTTTAGTTGGCAAATAGCCAATATGCTGCGATCGTTATAAGCCAAGGACTCTGGGATCACGATATGCCACATGGTCTCAACCAGCTGATTTTAATCACAATTTACTGCACTGCATGGCGGCACAAAGGTCAAAAGTATACGTGCAGCCTAATTGAAGCTACCTTATGAAGACTAAAATATACCTTACTTATTTTCAGTTTTGAACTCGGCTTAACTTGAGGAGTAGCAAGTAATATTCTTTAAAAACTGATCACCTGTATTCCAGGAGAATCTCGCTCACTGCAAGTGGAAGGCAGTGCGTTCGAGCGCGCAGCTGAACTCCTGCGTCGCTCCCCCGAGTTCACTGTGCTGGCGACACTGCGCCAGGACCCTGCCAACTCTGGCACAATACTCTCGTTCTCACATGGGTACAACAGGTATGTGTAGCCGTGTCTATATGTCCCGTACGTATGCTCGATATTAATGTTTGTATATGTTAGAGATCTATCTTATTACTTGCTGTTACGTCTATTACAATGTTTTTACTTTATATGCAAATGATCATCGATAGGTAGGTCAGTCGTTAATATATCTATTAGAGTGCAGACGTAAACGTGTTTTATTCCACAACAAATCATACCACTAACTAAAGTGAACCTTATGCACATCAACATATGGTCGCATACGAGCCGGATCATTAAGGAGCTACGAAGTACTGGCGGCCGGCCTACGAGAACAAAAGAACACATTCCTAAGCGATAAGGGACTTGGCGCGATGAGTTCTACGACGGAATTAATTAATGTATTAGAAGATACTGCATTATTATTGAAGAAAACTCAAATTAATCTCAGTAAATGTCCGAAATCAAGATTGACTAAAGGTTACGTTGAAACAAGAATTAAAGTTATTGAAGAGTATTGGACGACATTCACTCAAACACATCAAAATTTAGTGAAAGTGACACCGAAAGAACAAAAGCCTTTATTACCATATTTCGTTAATGAAGATTTCATCATATATGAAGATTTATATCTTAGCTTACTGAGCGATTTACGTGACCTGTTATCAACATTAATTAAACCACCCGGACCGTGTGTATCATCGCAAAATAACTCAAACACAAGTGGTACGAGTTCCCATCAAGATCAACTTGTGAGGCTGCCGAGAATAGTCATACCCAAGTTTAGTGGTAATTATGAAGAATGGACTACATTCAAGGACCTGTTTATCTCATTAGTGCATGAAAATACGACGATTAGTGACGTTCAAAGGTTACACTACTTGAAAACAAGTGTTTGCGGAGAAGCCGAGAATTTATTGAAACATATTCAAGTTACACATAAAAATTATGAACAAGCATGGGTCATTCTCAAATCAAGGTATGGAAATAAAAGATTAATCATCAACTCAGTCTTGAAAAAATTATTTAATCAAAAGAAGATGACTTCCCAATCTTCTCATCAAATCAAAAATGTATTAGATGTTACGAACGATTGCTTGAACAACTTGCAAAATCTAAATATACCTACTGACTCATGGGATCCTATCATTATTTTTCTGGTAGTACAGAAATTGGACCCTGAGTCACATAAAGACTGGGAACAGAGTGCTTACAAAGAAGAATCAGAAGCTTTACCTACCTGGAAAGATTTGATGAAATTTCTTCAGTCAAGATATCGAACACTGGAACTGGTGTCATCGTCATCAACGGGCCTCCGCGACAAACCTGCTAAAGATCGACCATTTCAAGCTACATCACACATGACGTCACATACTAACACGTCAGCTGCGTCATCAACGTCGACAGAGAAAACATGCGTCTTATGCAAGGATAAACACACATTATGTCATTGCAAAGAATTTACCAACCTGCAACCTACAGAACGATCTGAGTATGTAAAAACAAACAACTTGTGCTTCAACTGTTTAGGACCAGGACATAGTGCTTACCAATGTAGGTTACGAATGTCCTGTCGTATATGCAAACGGCGCCATCATAGTCTTCTACACCAAAATCAAGACACGCTTACTGCGGAACAATCAGGAACAATACAACCGCAAGCATCACATCACAGTGTAGAAGAACGAGAGGAACTACAGGCAAATACAATGATTGCGTCACATCACAGTACTAGACAAGGCACAGGCATTGCACTGCTAGCGACGGCAACGGTCACCATAAGAGACGAGCACAATCAAACCGTTGTTCTCCGCGCGCTGGTAGACCAAGGTTCTCAGGCATCATTTATAAGTACAAAAGCGACTCAAATGCTCAATCTTACCAAACAGTCAGCGAGAGGAAGTATCATTGGAGTGGGTTCTACAAGAACAAACGTCGATCACGTGGTACAGCTTCAGGTTGGTTCCTGTTGGGATTCCAATTTCAAAATGGAACTACAGGCTTATGTAATAAGTAAACAACTTACCACTCAAATCCCCTCCAAAGCTGTCACTGTCAATCATTGGCCACACCTAGAAGGACTCAATCTGGCTGATCCAAGCTACCAAACACCAGGCCCTATTGACTTGCTTCTAGGCGTTAAAGAGTATGCACAGATAGTGCAACAACCATTAATCAAGGGTCCACCGGGTTCTCCATGTGCACAGAAAACAAACCTTGGCTGGATTTTGTTCGGAGAAATAGATTCGAACTTGCAAGAACAATCGTTTCTGGTCCTTCACCAACAAGTTGATATAGATGGTATGCTAAAATCACTATGGGAAATAGATACAGACTACAAAAGAAAACTAACAATTGAAGAAGAGTTATGTGAAACCATTTACCAAGAAACTCATACAAGAACAAAGGAAGGAAGATACGTGGTAAAGTTACCATTTAAAACAGAACAACCAAAATCACCTGAAGGAAACACAAAAGACATAGCAAGAAACAGACTACTACAACTAGAAAGAAAATTTAAGAGAACATCACAGCTAAAAGAAGAATACCAAAAAGTTATGAAAGAATATTTAACATTAAATCATATGGAGGAGATACCTGAAAGTGAAACAAAGAAAGAATTGGCTGTGTACTTACCTCACCATGCCGTAGTCCGCGACGATAAAGACACTTCGAAGACACGCGTCGTGTTTGATGCTTCGGCGAAGGGATCCAATCACATTTCTCTCAATGATGAACTGCTTGTAGGTTCTCAGCTTCAAGATGATCTCAGGATCTTGATGATGAAATGGCGGTTGAGATGTGTATGTTACGCAAGTGACATACAGAAAATGTATAGACAAGTCCTAATATCCGAAGATGACGCTAACAAATATCAGCGTATTCTATGGCGAGAAGATGAGTCAGACAGTATCAAAGAGTACCGAATGCTTCGGGTCACGTTCGGCACCGCGTCAGCACCACACCTCGCCGTAAGAACTCTTCATCAAGTGGCTGACGATGAAGGTCAAGATTATCCAAAGGCTGCACGCATCATTAAAGAAGACTTCTATATGGATGACCTTATGTCCGGTAATGATACGCCAAAAGAAGCTATAATCACAGCCAATGAAGTGGCTGACATTCTTGAAAAGGGTGGCTTCATACTTTCAAAATGGTCCTCCAACTGTCCTGAATTTATGAGAGCAATAGAACCAAGCAAAAGAACCACACACGCAC